>UCOK01018302.1:385085-485102 GCA_900474325.1 Synergus umbraculus | reverse complement strand
CCGTTACGCTCAATACTTTTTGATGACCACTTTCATGCATTTCGAGTAGATATTGGATCGAAGGAGTCATGCATGACTTCAATTACATATGAAAACCTACCACATAAGCTTCCTTGTTTGTTGGTTCAAAAACAAACAAATTTTTATGTTGCGACACGTTTTCTTCTTTAATTTTCTTTTGTAGATATGAGAGTATGTTTTCATTTAAATCAACCAATCACATTTAAATATCAAAAAACTTATTATATATTGCGATTATCTTAAGAGAGATATATGACTGTTAAAATTGTATGTAAACAATTTTTATATTCTTCGATAATATATATAAAATAAACGTACATTATACGAAATATATTTATTGAATTTTATTTAAATCACCCATTCTGTAGTAATCATTGCAGGTATTTTTCTGTAACACTTACAGATATTTTTCGGTAATAATTATAGATAATTTTCTGTAATCTTTACAGATATTTTCCTGTAATCGTTACAGATATTTTTCTGTAATCATTACAGATATTTTTGTATTATATTTACAGATTCTATTCACATAAATTTTATGTAATGAGTACTGAAATTTTATGCTGTCACTATATTAGCATAGGAAATCTGTAACGATTACAGACTTTTCGGTAAGTGTAATGGATTTTTTTTCTCCGTGTTGTAAAGGATTGAAGGATATTTTGTTTAATTTTAAGTCATTCTAGAATCTTTAAAAGCGATTTCAAAATATTTCATAAAATTTCATTGGATTTTCAGATATTAAAGGGATTTAATAAGTTTTCATTAAATTTTGAATAATATTAAGAAATTTCAAGGAACTAACCATGTTTTATGAGATATTAATTAATTTTCAGGACTTTTGAGGGATTCAAGTAATTTTACGAAATTTCATTAAACAGCAATTTTAAGAGATATCATGAAATTTTGAATAATTTGAAGGAAATAAAAAGGATTTTATAAACTTATTGAGATTCCTAAAATTAGATCAGGAATTGCAAGTTTTTACATTGTCTTGACAATCTCGAGAGTCTTGACGTGTGTCAACACGTGGAAATCTAAGATCAACATTTAGGCATGACAAATCATTTCACATCATATCTAATTTTCGTATAATCATTGTTACGTATAAAGTATTCAATAATTTAAAAATATTTGTGAAGTTGCATCAACTTTTGTGCTTAATGAGTTGAGAAAAAATAACGCACTCATTCTTATCTTTCAAATGTTACTCCAATTTATTACTAGATGTGATAAATCATTTCAACATGACTGATTTTCGTTCAATCATTTTTATGTATAAATAATCTACGAAATAAATATGTGTCTCACAAAGAGTGAATCATAAAAAATTTTAGACATAAGG
The DNA here is from genome assembly GCA_900474325.1 of Synergus umbraculus. Taxonomy (NCBI): domain Eukaryota; kingdom Metazoa; phylum Arthropoda; class Insecta; order Hymenoptera; family Cynipidae; genus Synergus; species Synergus umbraculus. Next base: position 483,736 of record UCOK01018302.1, on the reverse strand, counting down.
TACAAGATAATGAAGTTGTAGTTTTCTTAAATTTAATGTTGTGTTATCGAATCTTGGTTAGTATATAAAGCAGTGCATATATTTCGGTTTATCAGTCACAAAAACTCAGAAGTCAGTTTTCAAATTTCGATAGAAATGAAGGTTGTTATTGCCACTCTACTCTTCACCTTTATGGTTGTCCTCAGTTCCATTCGTAAGTCGAATACAAGATAATATAATTTAGGGCCTGGATCGAAAAAGTCACTCAGCGCTCGAGATCGAGTAAAACTATTATTCCATTTTCATCGGAAAAAAAAACTTTAAATAGAAAAAAGTCGCGTTTTTTCATTCTATACAAGAAAATATAATATTAAATTAAATTTTTTTAACTTTAAAATTTCAGTCCATCGAGACGTTTAGACAATAGTTTTACTCGATCTCGAGCGCTGAGTGACTTTTTCGATGCAAGCTCTCAAATATTGTAATTGGAAAAATCCCTCGAAATTTGAACTATGGATTAAGTGATTTAGTTTGAATGTGATTTTAAAATTGGTTCACTCAATGGTTACTTTAACCAGAAAAATAGTAAGGGATTTTACCACAATTCTAGTTAACTAAGCGTTTTTTTTATTTTTTTTTTCTAAACCTCCAAAAATATCTAAAATATTTCGAAATCTGGAAAATCATTCAAAAATCGAGTGATTAACTCCACAATTTTTTCAGTGTAATTTTTTTGTAACTCTTTTTCAAATTTCCTCTTTCTTTTTATAGAATTAACTTCGCAGCGAATTCCGTCGTCAAATCAGCCAGCTCGTCCAGAACAATCTGGTTCACAGAACAATGTACGACCTGCAGCTGGTAATCCAAACAATTTACCAGCTGGTACTACTATATTATTGCCAAATGGAAGACATTATCCATCAAATGGACTTGGACGGATTATTTTACACTATAATCCTTATACTCGAGTTGCAAATATCACCCAGGGTGGATATAATTACATAATTGGCCCAAATTAAAAATAAGTTCAATAGAATTTACATACAGAATTGTATAAATTATGTATAAATTATCTACAAAAACATTATAAAATTTCTGATATCTTACGAGCATGCGCCTACTAAAAATAAATATGTTTTTCACAAAAAGAGACACATAAAAAATTTTATATGTACAGCATGAGGTAAGAGATAATCATTTTATCTACGAAGTAATAAAGTTGTTGTTTTCTTAAATTTAATGTTGTGTTATTGAATCATGGTTAGTATATAAAGCAGCGAATACATTTCGGTTTATCAGTCACAAAAACTCAGAAGTCAGTTTTTAAATTTCGGTAAAAATGAAGGTTGTTATTGCCACCCTAATCCTCACCTTTATGGTCTTCAGTTCCATTCGTAAGTCTAATACAAGATAATATAATTAGTGATTATTAGAAAAATCCCTCGAAATTTGGAATAAGTATTATTAAGTGCTTTACTTTGAATGTGATTTTAAAATATTTTTTTCATCACAATTCTAGTTAACTAGGCGTTTTCTTCAGTGTTCGTTTTTAAATCTCCAAAAATATCTAAAATCTTTCGAAATCTGGAAAACCATTCAAAATTCCAGTGATCATCTCAGCAATTTTTTCAGTGTAATTTTTTTGTGATTTTCTTTTTCAAATTTACCACTTTCTTTTTACAGAATTAACTTCGCAGCAGTCAAATGCTCCAAATCGTCCAGTACCAGCTGGTACACTGCCAAATTCACCAGATGGTACTGTTATAAAATTGCGATATGGACAAGAGTACAAATCAAATGGACTTGGAATAATTAATTTATCCTATAATCCACGTACTCGAGTTGCATACGTCATGCAGGGTGACCATTCTTACGTAATTGGCCCGCCATAATTACAAATAAGTTTATATATAATTTACATATCTGTATAAAAAATGTATGAATCTCTATATCTAAAATTAAAAAAAAATAAATAAAAATGTGTTAACTTTTATTAAAAAAATAAAACAACACCCGACAGATGGAAGCTCAAGCTCAGAGAGTTGCCTGTTGAGCTGTGACCAAATGCAATTGATTTGGTATTAAAGTATTAGATAATTATTGCTAAAAAAGAAAAAAAAATATTTCCTCATTGAGTCTCGAAAATCTCGAATACATTGTTGTTGCAGAATTGATTAGCCTTTGAATGACTTGAAGTTGAAAGAAGAAAAACAAACTAATAGCGTAAACAAATTTCAGGAAAACCTTCGCAATACCCTAAAACTCGTTAAGATTTCTTAAAACTCCCAAAAAACCTCTTGAAATCCCTTAAAAATTCAGAAAAACGATTAAAATCATTAATTTCTTGAAATCCAAATTAAAATTTGCCAAAAATTTCCATCAAATCTCATGAAATCCTTAAGTCTACAAAATATTTTAATAATTAGAACAATCTCATAAAATCCCTTAAAATTTTACTGCAACATTCAAAATCCTTTAAATTCTACAAATTATTTTAAAAATCATATATGTATAGAAATTCTTTTGAAATCCCTCAATAAAATTATGTGACAAACTTTAATTAAAATCCTTTAAACCTCATAAAATATTTTAAAACTCATAAAAATCACTTGAAATCTTTTTAAATTCGTGAAAACTTTTTGAAATTCTTTAAATTCTACGATAACATTTAAAGCCTCTTTACGTCCTTTAAAATCCATTAAAATTATTATAAATCTCGTTAAACTCCATGAAATCCTTAAAATCATTAAAATCGCTTGACTTCTTTTAAAATTCGTTGAAATCTTTTAAAGTTCTTAGAAAAACCTCTAAATATTCCTCAAAATTTCAAAATATTTAAAATCACTTAAAATTCCTTAGCTTCAAAAATTCTCTTGAAATTCCATGAATTCCGTTAAAATTCCGCGAAATATCCTGTAATACCTTAAAATTCTACGAAATATTTTGAAATCCTAAAAATCTTTAGAAATTGTCAAAATCCATTAAAATTCCTAGAAATCTCTTGAAATACCTTTCTAAAAAAATGATTAAATATAAGAAATTAAATAAATAATCGTGCGCGCTACGCGCGTGTTGGTCTGCTAGTAAATGTAAAAAAATCATCAGACTGGAGACGACTGAATCTTCAACCCAAATGATTTCATATGAAAGAAATTTAAACTATCTTTAATTTACTTCAGCGAATGAGGTTTTGACGAGGGTTAAAATTTATGGATGGTGAATTGGTCAACCAATGAGGTTCAGTTACAGTAAGACACTTAAGAAACCATCATTCATATTGTTTTCGGATATCCGCAGTTGTTTCTCTTCATGGTTGGCGCTCTCATTGAGAGTATATAGTTCCTTGTCATCGTAAATGACAACTGCCACGTGCGCTATTGAAATACAGCTCGATCACTCTAAGAAAACACGGCATTTACACCTTTCTGAGAGCTACTGTGAATACCATTCTGGGCGGAACCGATATTCGCGGAACCGAAAGTCCGTTATGGCCTCCATGTCTGGCTGGTCGTAAAGTGAGAAAAAGAATTTGTGTACAACATTACCGTCGCGCCGGTTGGCGTACGCACCATATGCTAAATAATTATCCTACTAGTACTCTGGCACATTCTTTAGTTCAAAGTCAGCATATGTTTTGTAAGTGTCGTGCGTCATTCACCGTTTTAGGGCCTCGATAGTATGTAGTTTTAGTTCAGGACAGTCGCTGATCTAAAAAGCAGTATTATGTTGTTAGCAAAAACTGCTTTACTCATTACGAAATTCAGGGTGAGAACACACCATTTCTCACGGAATTCTGCTTAATTTCGCGTTTATGCAAATTTGGGAAGAGGAATTACGAAGATGATCTTGGCACTGAATCTTTGAATTTGAGCTAGTTCAGCGAGAAATTATCAGGAAATCAACTGCTAGGCATAACAAAAATCTTCAAACTTCAAACCTAAAACACGAGAAAGATGATCGTTTATTTTTAACCAAATATCGATCTGATCGTCTCGTAGAAACGAGCATCTCGTTAAATCGATTGAACCGAACAATAATTTAAAAAAAATGTTAATATAATAATTTAATGAATGAAACAATATTAATATTAATAATTCTATACGAAATACATTTTGAATGCCTATTTTTATTTTTAGTTGGTTGAATGTTTCTGGATAAAATATAATTGGGAAAAAAATTTCATTAATTTGAATGTTTAAAACTTTTGACAGATAGAACAAATGAAATTGATTTAAAAGGATAACATGGCTATAAGATTCAAATTCATTTTATTTTATTTATTATTCGATGTATTAAAATTTAGAGTTGTCAAAGTGAGGCGATATAAGACGAGCAAAAACAATTGAAAAATCGAACTTATCGGTTCGACAAATTTAACGATAACCGAGCACGATCGAACGATAATGAGCATTTCTCGGCTCGACATGCATCACTATAAAAAGTTCCATTTAATTTCCAAATAATATCGAAAACGTTCCATCCAAGTCCCAAACTATTTTTAATGATTTTATTTGCGCTCAGGGGTTGATGAAACTTATTCGGTTTATATATAAGTTTTTATTTTAGTATTTATATATAAATACTTTGGGCTTCTTTTAATATCAAATGGAACCTTGCTAAAATGTATAAGGTCGAAAAAATAATTTCTCGTTGTGAACTTCGTTGTAAGAAGACGTCAGGAATATTGAGCAAAATTGAGCGCATTTGTCTCGAGCAAACAAAGCACTGAACCGTATACTTAGCTGCATGCAGATCTTTTATAATGCCACATAAATGAGTTGTAAAGAATGCTTCCAGTGCGAAAAGAAGAAATTCTCGCTTCGGGAAGGAAAATGACACAGGTAATCCAAGTATTAAAATGTCGGTTTAAACCTAATGAAATTCTCTCGGGAATTCTCTCCCGGCTGAGCAAATAATCCGATAAGTATAATGCTGAAGAGTTAAGAGCGCCGAGGGGCAGTTGTGAGCAAAAGGCTGAAAATAACACGTCCCTTCCTAGCAAAGCACATCAATCTCTCGTGTCTGCTATTTCTTTCTAAAGATACTTTTGCAAGCGCGATATATCGCATTGCTCAGGCCTCCAAGGAGGCAATGGAGATTTGGTGAGTTCTATCTATGAAACTAGCAACTTCAAGGAGTGAGCTGTAAGCACTGAGGACTAGGCAGTCATAAGACAAGGTCTGTTGAATCAACCTCGGAGAGCATGCAAGCGAAGGTAGCAAAAAGAAGAAGAGGAAAGCGAAATAATAATAAGAAAACACGACGTGGATAAGCAAGACAGAAAAAGACGGGTCCTGTAATGACTGCGCGCGAGACGCAGACCCGTTGAATAATCATCAAAGTCGACGATGATGGCCGCTCAAGGTCAGCGGCGAAGCACAGGTTTCGTACCTAAGCACGACTTCTTCTTCGCGTTCCCCGCCCCTGTCATCATTGACGTCGTGATGCTCTCCACCCCTTTTATATTGTCTCTTATCTTGAGTTTGACGGGATTGTTTTCAATATAAACAACCACGAGAATGTTGATAAATATTTACTGTTGACTCATACCGACAACTAAGCAGACTGGGATACAAGTGACCTTGGCGTCCTTCAGGGAGAAAAATGAATATCTGAACGCACACGCGAAGCAGCTGTAATTGGATTTGCGTCATTAAAGCAGAAGTCAGTTGTAATAATATGAAAAACAAAACCAATTTCTTCTCATTTGATACGAATGTAAAAAAAAACTTCATACATTATAATTAACTCTCAGCATTAAATCCGACAGGATTATTTTACCATTTTTTCCTCTCATTCTGTGGAGATGGGAAAATTCAGCTAATTCAAAATACAACTATTAAAATCTTTTAAAATCCTAATAATAGCATATCCATTTTCTACCTTTAATGAATTTTTGTTATTTCTAGTCTATTTTCGTAGGATTAGTGGTAGTGAGACTAAAACACGAGAACTGAAGAGGATTAGTGCACTTGGCTGCATTTATCTTACATCACGTCACGTTCCACTTGCAGAAAAAATCTTCCGTGAAATCTACTCACAAGAAAAATCAGTACAGATAGCATCTAATTAACACCTAGATATTTTAAGTATACGGGACTTGAGTTTTTTCACCGAATATTTACATACTGATCTGTTCATAACGATGGCAATTAAAGTAACCAAAATAAAATTACATGATGATACTTCTGAGTCTAAATATTTAAAATATTTAATTATATGTTATAAAATGTTTTTTAAATACAATTGGAGTGCCTTGGGTCAGCCTAAGGATGAGAATCCTGGGAATGGAGTTCCAAGAAAATATTAGCAAGCAAATTAGTTGGTTGATGAGGGTTTCAGTGTTTCAAGTTTCAGGTCTAGCTTTGTTTTATTTTCCATTTGGTTTTAAGATTGAATCAAAAGTAATATTACATGAAATCTAAATGTGAAATTTGCATATTTATTCACCGAGAAAAAATAATTCTTCTTTGTGCTATACGAAATTTTTTACTAACTGATGTTTGCAACTAAAAATATTAGATTCTTCGAAATGGAAGACCTAAAGTAGCACTTCCTCATTCATAAATTACTATATACTTGCACAAAATGCAGGGGATTGAGATAAAAACGATTACATAACAAAAAATTGGGTTTTGTGTCCTTTTTACGAGTTACGGGATAAATGCAAATGAGTACCTTTCATTACAACGTTTATGAACATAACGATTAAGTCGGCAAGATTTTGCTCGTTTTCAGGATCCGATCCTCCCTTCCTCGCACATTTTTTCTCTTCTTAACTGCTAGACACTTTCGCGCGGACATAAGGCAAGATTTAAGACTGTTCATAATTCTAGGAGAGTGGCATATAAACGCAGACATAAATCTATACTTCCCTTTCTGCAGAATTGCGCGAAATGTATACAGAGGAAAGAAGATCGGAGAGTGATTGACCTTCACGTCTTTCTCAAAGAAATGTTAGTTAAGGAAGTTAAAAACATGGAAGTTGCTTGCAACACGGAGAAAATAGACCCAGAAGTGCTGCTTGGAATGTCGCAAAAGAAATAATTTCTTTTAACCAGGAAAATATAAATGGAAACTATTTGTATAATTCTTTTTTCAGAAATGAGAGGTAAAATCTCATCACTAAAAATCTCAAGAAGGTCGTAACCCTTTATTCAGCAAAAGGCCATAACTCAATTATGATTTTCCTCCATGTGCCAAAAGGCCGTAACTTCGATGCGATGAGCCATAAAACTGCAGCTAACTACAACAATTTTCCGTTCCCTACACTTGAAATCGCCAGAGTTTTGAATGCAAAAGTACCCCATTTTCCAGAAACTGCAATATATCCACCAAGTTCATGTATCTGCATTTTGAAGGGATTTTTATTCAGATTACTGGAAGATTGTCGAAATTCCGACGTATATATATATCTCACATTTTCAAGCACTTCCTACGTTCGGCGTCGCTGATTTCAAAATCGGTTCCCAACTCATTTATATTTCATATACGTTTTCTGTCGGAAAGTTCCGATCGTTTCCACTGTATTCATAGAGCTCTTCTTATGTTTCAATGCTTACACAGCAAAGCTGATCTGAGTCCAAGCTGCCATCGTAATAATGGTGGTAGGTGGTCGTTAGACTCACGCGAACTTCGTTATCCATGGCTCACACAGAAATCGACAAAGGGAAGCGAATGGAGGAACGATAGAACCAAGAAACGAACGAGGGAAACGCACCATATCGCACTGGTCGCACCAAGCTACGTCTCACCCACGCTCGTTCTCACCCAATCGCCTCATCGCTTTCGAGACATCATTACGAGCAATTGCACAGAATACGGAATCGATCGTTTTCCGGCACAAAAAGAAGAAGCGCGCCACAAATGAAGGAAGAAATATATACAGAAGTACCTCTCGTGGATGATCAAAGAACAGTTATAAAAACTTAGTAATAGTTTATAATTTATTTGCGTATTGGAAATGTGTATGGGTAAAATCACGTAGACCCTGGGTCAAGTCATTAGAAAGACTTTTGAAAAATTTGCTTGATTATACCGATGGGATAAGTAAACTATACAGCTTATGTACATATCCCATGGTTTTGATGGTAGTGTTTCAAAGTTCAGAGATTTACGAATTAAACGTGGGCTTAACATTAGGTTGAAGTTTCAGATGTCTAATCTGACCAAGTTTTTTTATTTTTTTATTTTTTATATTTATTAGATTAAGAATATCAAAATAAAAGAGTTACAAAAATATTCTTTATTTTTATTTATTTACTAGCAAAAATTTACCCGGAATTGCCTGGGATTTTAAGAGATTTTAAGTGACAAAGGAATTCCAAGATATTTTAAGGAATTTCATTTAATTCTAAAGAACTTCAAAGAATTTTAAGAGATTTTAAGCAACTTCAAAGGATTTTAAAAAGTGTTTTAAATGATTTAAGGATATCAAGAGTTTTCACAAGATTTCAAGAAATTTTAAGGGATTTAATCAGATTTTAAGTGATTTTAAGGAATTTCAAAGAATTTATTTTAATATAGATCAAATAAAATGAAATCTCATGAAATATTTTTTAATTAGTTAAAATTTTTTTAATCTTTTTTAAATTTCTTAAAATCGTTTGAAATATTTTAAAATTGAAATCTCGTAAAATCTCTTGAAAGCTCTTAAAGTCCATTCAACTTTCTTAAAGTTTCTAATATTCCTGAAAATTACACGAAATCACATAAAATCCTTTAATATTTCTGGAAATCCCAATTTGAAAGAAATCCTTGAAATTCTGAAAAACTCTTCAAAATTATACAAAACCTTTTTCAATCCTTTAAAGTCCGTTTAAAATTCCTTTAAATTTTAAAAAAGCTATTAAAATTCCAGACAACACTGGGTAAATTTCTGCTAGTCAAGAAATACAAATTTTGGGCTTTGGAAAACGTGGAAACATTTTTTAAAAATATTTTTATTCCATTGAATATAAAAGCAAAAAAATCGTCAGACTAGACGTCTCACACTTCAATCCAATGAGCTAAAGATAATAAATATATGATATTTTTTATTAATTAAAATGTAGAAAATTGAACAGAAATATTTCAAAAGAGTTCGGGGTCAATTTTTAAGAAATTATTTCATTGAAAATAATTTAAGATGAATTGAAAAGAATTGAAGAGGAATTTAAGAAAATTTTGACCGATTAAAGAATAAGAATTCAAAAAGAATTCAAGTAGATTTTCAAGAAAGATGAGTAAACCGTGGGAAAACTTTTTAACAAATTTTAGGTCATTTCAACGGAGCTTTTTTTCAATTAAAATGCAAAAAATTGAAAAGACTCCCAGTATACGAACTCAGAATAAAATCCCATCAGATTGGAAAATTCCAGCCACTTGATGTTCAATCAAACGGAATGAACATCAATCAAAAACAAAATAAAGAAACTCTAATCGCCTATCCTTTTACCGGCGAGGGTAATTAAACTTTATTTTATTAACTGTATCCGTTTCTTTGAATTACTAAGAAGAAATCAATCCCTGATTCAATCATACTTTCAAGTCCTTTGGTATCAGAAAGCCTTATCTACTCCACCGGTGGGAGAATATTTTTTTTTTCCTACGATCAGTTGCGGAAATGCAAGGAAAAAAAAACCTGTTCGTGACTGATTTATGGGGAGAATCCCAGTCCTTTTTTCGGGAATTCCCCGATCGATTCCTGTACAGATTAGGCTGACCAATGGATTCCAGGGGAAGGTAAAACTTTATTATTTGGGACACGCCGCATTCCGTTTCCTTGATGGGATCGACGATCTATAACAGTTTCATGGCTCAGCAGCTATCCAAACTCCGCTTACGGTGCTGATGCTGAAACGGCGGCTACACGTTGGATTGGAACGACGTTATCAACGTCTTCGTTTTGGATCTCGCGTGTATATACCTGTGGTCGGCGGAAACATTGACTTAATCCCCTCCAGGCTACTTTATCTGCGGAGGCAAGAAAAGTGCATCGCGTCTCAACAGATGCAATTTAAAGAAAGAATCTCGACTACAGTGTTCTTTGTAGAGGCGAGTAATGTTATCTTTGGGAATAGAGCTTTCGTATATATATGGCCGTATATCATCAATTCGCGCGCGAATTTATAACTTGATTGCTTTGGCAGGAATATAACGGTTGCTTTTTCATGATGGAAAACTTCTCTAGATTCTCATGGTGCACGCGAAAACGCACTTTGGTCCCACAATCAATGTCGAGTGTGATGCAACTCTCAGGATAAGGTACATTATATATTATATTGGTAAGATTTATCAGGTCTTTTTTGCATAATTATGGTATTTTATGATAATCAAATTTGCATTGTAGATTACTCACAACATATAAGACAGATGATTCAATTTTCTATAATCATTATGCGGACTCTCTAAATTTGAATCAATGAAAATTTCACTGATTTAATTAGTGATTAAGTATTTCCCTGATCAATTCAGTAATTAGTCCACTGATTATCAGTAAGTTCTTACTAATTTAATTAGTGAACCGATATAACCTTTATAAATTTCAATAAAGTATACTTATTATTTTTGGAAATCAAGTTCCCGCGCTCACAGCTATTGCATTTCGAGCCAAAAAAAATGTATACTTATAGTTTGAAGTGTGCTCTTTCCGGTATCACTCAAATTATCGAAAAATTTTTTTTTTTGTTCGAAAAATGCAGTTTGAAACAAAAAAACATGATTTTCGAAGAAATTTTTTTTTTAAATCGAGTTTTCAAAGATTTACAGGCTTGGAATCATCTTGGAACGGGTCTAGATCGTGGACGCGATGTTTGAATTTACAGAATATGAGGTTGTGAAGTCATTTTGAACAATTAGAAACTTCAAAATGGCGCCCGAATTGCAAAATTTTTGACAGAAAATTCATGAATTTTTTTCTCAAAAACCAAGCACTTTTCTAAAAAATTAAAAAGAACAAAAAATGCATAGAATTGACCAACGAATACACCTGCATTTTTACAAAATGATTCGAGCGATTTTTGCAATTTATCAAAAATTTGCAATTTGCAAAACGAAAAAATCACTTGAATCGTTTTGTAAAAATTCAGGTGTATTCGTTGGCCAATTCTAAGCATTTTTTGTTCTTTTTAATTTTTTAGAAAAGTGCTTGGTTTTTGAGAAAAAAATTCATGAATTTTCTGTCAAAAATTTTGCAATTCGGGCGCCATTTTGAAGTTTCTAATTGTTCAAAATGACTTTACAACCTCATATTCTTTAAATTCAGACATCGCGTCAACGATCTAGACCCGTTCCAAGATGATTCCAAGCCTGTAAATCTTTGAAAACTCGATTTAAAAAAAAAATTTCTTCGAAAATCATGTTTTTTTGTTTCAAACTGCATTTTTCGAACAAAAAAAAAAATTTTTCGATAATTTGAGTGATACCGGAAAGAGCACACTTCAAACTATAAGTATACATTTTTTTAGATTTTTTTTTGCTCGAAATGCAATAGCTGTGAGCGCGGAAAGAGAGGTGTACAAAATGTGTCCGGCTGGACGTTAATGGATTCAGAAGGTACAAGTGCTGCCAAAAATCGGTCCACATTATCCATTTGTACTGATTAAATCAGTGACTTTTGTTCACTGAATGAATCAGTAACTTTTCACTGATTATCAGTGACCGGATTCTAGCTATTTGAATCAGTGACTTTTTACTGATTTAGATTTAGAGAGGAGATTTCATAATATAATATAATTTATAGTAAAGCAAGCAATCACAGTTTTCGTGAAATTCTAAAGATTGAAAAGTTCTGAACGTTCAAATGAACGAATTTTTGTATTGATTGTATTTGCAACTATAAAAATTTTTTAAATATTGATTCATTTACATTGAAAATAATAAAGAATTAAATAAACTTGTAATCCTGATTGTTATTTTTAGTTGACACAATATTTCTGGATAAAATATAATTTGAAAAACATATTTCGTTCATTTGAACGTTCGAAACTCTATTCACATAAATTCTAAAGAAGTTTTAAACCATTTTTAAAGAATTTTACAGAATGGCGAATAAATTTAAAGGGATTTCAAAAGATTTAACGAGACTGCAAAGACCTTAATTTCTGACTGCGAAAGGTTTATGTATGAAAGAGGCACGTCTGCGTAAAGTGTTTCCCTAAGTAGAAAAATTCCTCTCTCGCAAGACAAATGTTCTGTAAACACGAAGAGTTTGTCGTCTCGTGAACAAGTATGTTTAAAAACATTTCCAAGATACCACTTCTGTACTAACAAAGATTTAATAAACATCTTTAAAAGAATAATAAAACCTGCTCTAAAAGCTAGCCAACTTAAAATTCTTACACTGCACGGTTGACTGTGTCAATGTTCATGGTGTCGGTCGAGCGGTGCATTCAAGTAGAATACCTGATGCATGTTATTCAAGTGTTAGCATAACTATACACACAGAACAAAACTGTGCCCAAATATTTAGTTACTTTACTAGTGGTTTTAACTATCAAGTTCCTTGGAAGAGATTTAGTTTTCCATACGCACAAGAAAATCATTCATCAAATCGTAACAGAGAAGCATTAATTAATTAACATACACACTTATATAACTAAGTCAGAATTCTAGAAAAAGAATCGTGGGAAATGGCGTTTTATAGCCACAGATTTGTATACAATAAGAGCCAATGATACCAAAGCATAAATTTGTTTAAGAATCGCCTCAAATAAGTTCTAGCAAATGGCCCAAACTCTGCCAAGAATTGTACAAATTGTACATTCTTATCCTAGCAGAAAATATCGTATTTAAATTGTTGAATAATACGATCTGACATTTGCCTTGAACCTAGAATCAAAGTAACATTACATGAAAGTATATTGTATAATAAACCGGCTGAGGTAAACTATACGGAAGGAAGCAGTACAAGTTGACAATAGAGGCTTAAAAAAAGAAAGAGAGCACAGAGCCGAAGAGGGAAAGGTAGGGGCAAAGAGCAGGAGGAATAGAGAAGGCGAAGCGAAAGAGAGAAAAACGGTAAAATGTCACTGTTCCCTAATTACGCAGAGTAACTAGCCTGCAGTTCCACGGCGAAGAAGATGCGCGGAAACGTCGAAGCTCTAGAAGATCCACAGTAGAGTCGAGGTACACAGAGAGCACCTCGACTTCTCAGGGTACCGCTATCTCAGCAGCCAATTGCATCACTGTGTAGACCAGAACGGGCCACTCCGGGCCCTGCTTTAACTCCCGATGGCCGGATGCCACTACCACCTTGGTTTATAAAGTCAGGCCGTTCCGCGGCTTCGAAGACAGAGCCGTGCCGACAGCCCAGCCATCAGGACGTTTTTCGAAGCGAGGAGTGTGTGTGTGGTCGGGTTCGCGGTGCGAGTTGGTTTCACCCCATTTTTAATTAATACACCCCCATCGTCTTATCAAGCTGAGTTCTTCAGTTATTCAGTTATTTCCAATCTGATCCGCGACCGCTACCACGGAGCAAGAGAGTTTTATCGCGAGAAGGGACACAGTGGCGTGTGATTATTCTCAAGGTGAACTTTGAACCCGTTCGTTGGTACCAGTGACTCGGCAAGGTACGTGTGTTCAGATTTGTGTTCTTCGGGGATTTGCAGGAAGGTGCTGGGATTTATGAATTTCACCGACTGTGCGACCTGCCATTATTGTTACGGTAATCGCGAGCAGAAAAGGTAGTGGTGCCTTGCTTTTATAACCCACGGATACAGAAACGAACAACTTCTACTTCTTTGGGCTTGACTCTCTGGTCTAGATCTCACAGATAAGATCTTCAAGTGATCTTCAGTGGCTCCAAGTTGTCAGTCAGCTCCTTCTTCCAAATTTAGTTCAACAAAAATCTTCTCCAGACACGAAATTTCGTATTAGGAAAAATTCATATCTATAACATTGAAAATGATTAAGAAGAATTTTTCCAACAATACAAGTGTCCAGAATATTTTTTCTCTAATCTATATAAATTAATAAACTTAATCAGAAAAATTGTTTCTATTTCGGTCTGAAAAAGATCTGCCAGAAAAACTAGCCCTGTTCACTGAACTCACTCGAGTTGAAAACAAAAAATTAATTCTTGCATCGATTTCCATTTCTTTCCTCTCCCGGGCAAAGAAATGGCAATTGTGTTCAGAGCAATTGACAACGTGGAGTTAGACGAAGCCACAAAGAAGTGTGGTCGAGGTTCAAGTGATATCCCAGAAAAAAAAGCTCTACCTTCGAAGGATAATATTGTATCAAAAAATAAATATATAAGGCTACAATAGGGGTTGCAATACTTTAATCTGCGAATAATCTATCAAAAATATTCCCATGGATTATTTTTATCAGCTTCGCAATTTTTAATTCACTGCATTTCTTTGTCTATTTCCTGACGAGATACGAGAGGAAAAAATATAACTGTGCAATGAAAGGTAATTGCTCTTCGTTTCACAGGTTATGGCAAGATAATGAGGACAAAGTGTAATAGTAACCTCGATTGCTCTAAATACGAAGACAATCGTGGTAACGCTAAGAACTTTGTTCTAAAGTATATTGCTTCCAAGAATCTCTTCTTCAAAAGAATATACTAGATGAATATTCTTGTACCTTTATTCTTCTCTATTTTGCAAAAATTATTTTTCATTGCGCACTTCGCCAGTCAAAAAACACTGCATAAAAAAGACGAAGAAATGAGAGGTCAAATGGGTTAGCCGCCCACAGAGGTTTTTCTTTAAACAACACAAATATTAGACTAAAAGTTTGGCCATTGGAACGGATTTTTCTTCATAAAAAGATCGTCTCCTGAATACACAAGTCATAATGCATGCTTTTATGAAAAGAAGAACTAGGAAGACTTTTTATTATCTATACCGACACTTCTAGCATCTAGATTCCCACGGAGAGAATGTTTTACGGTCAAAGTCAGGGCCGTCGCCTCGGCAGTTGCAGTAACACTCTGTGTGGCGTACGTTATCCCACCGTCCTTGTGCTGACCGAGAATTATAAAGGCGTGAAAACGAAATGGATTTCTTCACTCTTACTGTTCAACTGACGCCTACTTGATTCGTTTCGTGGGCCCTTTATTTTTTCCAATGCTTGCACCCATAAATGTCTTCACATTTACGCCAGCGACTTCATAATGAAAATGTATCTCTTGTTCCCTACCACTTCCGGTCTTAAGAATTTCCTTTCACGTGTTTTTTGTATAATACCAAAAAATCAAGTCCCAAGTTATTCTCTGGGAAGTAAAATTCACAGGTCAATGACCGTGAGATATTATTCTGCATATACTCATGATAACAATTTGAACAGTCTTAAAATTCAAGGGATTGCTCAGTGAGCGACTCGGTTGGTTTGTAGTAAGGAATTCTTTACATTTACACATACTAAATAGAGTCAGATATCCCTTGGAATTCGATACAGATATGGAAGATTTTGATTCGCGGTGCAGTGAGAATCAGTGAGAATAATTCGGATTCTCCTGTAAGAATAATGCAGTTGTTCGACCTAGACCGATTTGTATTCAAGTTGCATGCCTGCTGCTTGTATTCTGGAGGCGTGCAACGAATTTACACACGGCTACAGGTCGATTAAACTCGTCTTGAAGCTTTCAATAGAGGCAGACTGTATAGAACTGGGAACTCTTGGAGAGTTCGATGCCAGTCAAGCGAGAACTGTTCCTCGAATTCAGGGACCTGAACGACCAAGGCGAAAGATAGGATTTTATGTCGATCGCTTTATTCAAAGGGCAATTCTATCGAACCAATTGTTCTCTAATTTTCATATTTCCTCTGCTGTATCGGGTCGATGAATCAAAAGATTATAAAAAACACAAGTAGAATATCATCTACAAAAACTTGAATGATATACTACTACGAAATGAAGTATGAATTCATTAAATTTAATATCGTACTCTATTCTACCATAAATCCTTCACATCCTTAATTAATATCTTAATCACTAAGCTTCAGTTTTTTGCTCATTTTCAATTTGAGCGACCTTGAAAAGCACGCCCAACCGTAGTGAATTTATAATGAAAGTGCAAGCAGTGAGCGTGAATCCGCTGTGTTATCTCAGAACGCATGTCAGAATAAATAGTAATTATCTCGAGATCATATTATTATTGTTGATGTTTATTACGTGTCAAGAAGAGCTTTTAGATAAAATTACTAGCTACAAATTGCAATATTGCACCTTCTATAGGAAGTATTCCATTTTCAAGATGTGTCCAGAAATTATTCGTCGTGTAATTTCATATTCGAATTAATTAATTTATTTATCAGCATTAATTATGATATGATATTGATTTAAATAGTCCCTTCAAATATTTAATAGACCCGTTTCGAAAAGATACCTCAATTAAAAATCTACTTCGCGATGGGTAAATAAAAGTAAAGGATGATCGATAAATAAAATCGATTTTCTTATCGGTATAAGAGTTCCGCCCATCATCAACGTCTTCATATTTGTAAAGACGTCCCTCTGTCGAAGAAAACCAAAAAAAGTTTTAATATCGATTCTTCCCAGACCCTACGTGTACTTCATCATCGCCTTCTTTCTCTCATCCTTTCTTCTTTTTCATCCCTGCGTGAAACTCCGAGTTAACAACTAAACTCGGAAACATGACAAGACTACAATTTCAACACGTGAGAGGTGTTTTTTTTTATCATAAGCCTTCAAAGATAAAAAATAAAAATAAAAGAAAAGTGTATCACAATTTTCATTGATGTAGTAATAGACAAAATAGATCGGTTACTTGACATCATTATCTAAGTTCCATGACTTTTCAAGGCTCACTGAGAAAAATGTTTGGTGCGGACAACAAAACTTTTTGTTGCTATAGAAGCAACAAAAATTGTTTGGTTATGCCAACCAAATCTTGGTTCTTTCAACAAACTTTTTGTTCAACCAAGAAAATTCATTTGAACCAACAAAATTTCAGTTTTGGTTGAATTAACAAAACTTTGGTTGGTTCAACAAAAATTTGGTTGGCACAACCAAAAATCTTTGTTGCTTCTATAGCAACAAAATTTTTTGTTGTCCGCACCAAACATTTTTCTCAGTGCTGTTACGTGTCTATTTTTGGGGATTTTTAAAAGATTTCCTAAAAATGTAAGGGATTTTAGGATATTTCATGGAATTTTAAATTAATTCAAAGAATTTGAAAGGATTTCGAAAGGGTTCGTGAAATTTAAAGAGATTTTAACTATTTTAAGGGCATGTAATACTTTACCATAAGAGTAAATTAGTTATACCCATTATACATTGATAATAATAAATATTTTTAGTAAATAAGAAGCAATAAAAATATTTAAGAGCTTAAAATATTTATTATTATGAATGTATAATTGGTATAACTAATTTATTGCTCTTATAGTAAAGTATCACATGCTCTTAAAGTATTTTACTATTTTGACGATTTTGAAGTGATTTGAAGGGAATTTAGAAGATTTTTATGATTTTTAAACAGTTTTGTTAAATTTTAATAAAGGACGTCATGGAATTTTATGAAATTTATAATAAGAGAGTTTCAAGAGAGTTTCATGACTTTAAAATATTTTATGGAATAGAAATGATTAAAAAACTTTACGAGATATTTTAATGGGGAATTTCAATATCTTTTAACGATTTCTATGAATTTTTAGAGATTTTCATGAATTTTCACGGATTTCAAGAGATTCAAGTTTTCGAAAATTTTTTGTAAAATTTCAAGGGATTTCAAAAATTTTCTAATTGTAAAAATTCAAAGAAATTTTAACAAATTTAAGGAATTTCGAAAGTTTCCATGAAACTTTGAAGGATCAAAACAAACTAACTCTTACAACTTCAACCCATTCAAAATTTTCGACACACTTCGTTACACCACTTTTTTCTAAAAAGAGGATATTATCTACTCATTCAATCCACATAATTCAATTAATTAAAGTAAACTTCTTCAAACAAGCCTTAATTGTCTGAAATCTCCACATCCTCTTCTCCCTCCGTAATTCCTTTTTAAATACGCAGACATGATACATAATAATCAAGCAAGAATTTGAAGAACGCATTGCACTGAGTTACCCGTTTGTAACACACCATCTGCGTAAGTAGGAAAGGATTAAGGAATAAGATAGTAAAAGAAAGGAAGATAAGAGGAAAAAAAAGGGAGAGATAAAATACTACGTGAGGGGGAGCGATCCATTAAATTAAGGATTTTTTTCTTCAAGCTTGCACGACCTGCCCCACTATCCAGTGCCAGCTCAGGTTCAGGATCTTAGGCGCCGCCTGGCCATTGACCCTATCGTTCCAGCCCTGGACTCCATTTAACGCATACGTTTACACCGACGCACGCTCTCTCATCTCACGTGTACTCTTTCCCGCATTTATGTGTCCTACACTTCAATTGCACACGCAGGTGCACAAAACGAAAAAGGTGCTATTTTAACCACCCTGAAATCAAGTAGGCATCTTTAAACACCGCACGCTGCATTCTACTTGATCTAAAAATAACTATAGCAGTCGTTTAATGACTATTTACCGATCAAACGTAGCATTCAGGAGGCAAACGCGCTCTCACGTGATTTCGATTTAGCACGGCTAATGATGCCACGCGAGGATATATCGAGATACTTGTCGAGATATAAGACGCTCGTTTTGCTATATTTTTAGCCCTTTTTTCCCCGACCTTTTCGTTATTGGCTCGTTAAACAGTAAAGGGAAGGTTGCGTTCTGTAACAATCATGGGCCTCTTGACTTTTTAACTTTTTTATGCATAAAAGGCACTTGGGGCTTTTTTGAATTGCATGGAACACTCAGAAAAAAGTTTGTTTGAATCAAACAAACGTATCATTGATATAGGGTCAAAGAAAAAATATCTTTGAAATAAACAAATATGTTTGATTCAAAGAAATTTTCTTTAATTCAAAAAAATTGATTTTATGATATTAAAAAAAATTTCTTTGAATCAAACAAATTTTGTTTAATTCAAAGACTTTTTTCTGAGTGAATAATTGTACATGAATTTCTTAAAGTTAAAATGAGAATGTAAAAAACTAGTATACAATAAATTTATAAATTATAAATGCCATAGCATTGAAAATTTATAGTGCAGTCGGAGACTGTGTCGCATTTTCTTGAATTCGAAGAGGAAATAAATTTAGAAATAAAAGCGACACAGATGTTGTCGTTAATCATAAGCACAAGAATTAAGAAGACTCTTCGCAAAAGGTCCGCATACGAACTGGTTTGATGATACACGAGGAATAGGTATTCTGCCCAATTATGTGCTTTAAACGCTCTAAAACATGCAATATAAAGACAGTTTATGTCTCCTTAAAATTTAGAACAGCGATGATAAAATGGAATTTACGATTCACATTTTACTATTAAATTCATATTTAATTAAAACCAGTCCAACTAATTATAATGTTAATGCCCGGAGGGTCCGCTAGGAATAAATATTGCTTCTTACCTCAGATGGAGGATTTTGTTGTCGTATTAAATTTTAGGGGCAGTAAACGTAAATGCTTAATAGTCTAATTGGATAATTACTAGTAGTATACATATTGTGATGACACTTAAGTACCTGCACATAATGAGATACATAAATTATTAACTATAATATAATATATACTTAACGTAATAATGTGATTGTTAATGACGTGACGATAATTAACAACGAGGAGGTAATAATAATTGTTCCCAAAAAAGAACATCCATTTAACGTCGCTTTGTAGTAAATATAATAGAGGTAATTAATAGCTTGGAGAGTGTAAATATCTTCCTTAAGTTATCTTTACTATAAAAAATGATCTTTGTGAAGTATAAAAAAAGAATTAACATCAAGATGAATGACTATGTGTTAAACAATGTCAAGTATTTCATTGTTTTCCCACTTACGCAATGCCAGTTATTCGACTTAAATATCTTATTCGTCTTTCGGAATGCAAACCGTTTCAAGACTGTCGCCCACCTGTTCCAATCGGGCCGCTAAGGGTCAAGGCTCTCCCACAGGTGAGGCTCAATTCTTCTTTCTGAGACATGAAAAAGCAATGTGTTCAACTTCCTGAATCACATTAATTGCTCTCAGATGTCATTCCTCGGATGCTCAAACTAACTATCGACAATCACACAAAGAAGCTTTATTGAAACAGCTTTTTATTTAATTGAAATCTCTAAACTTGAATCAGTGAAATTTAACTGATTACCAGTCAAATTCATGATTGAAAAGTTCTGAACGTTCAAATGAACGAATTTTTGTATTGATTGTATTTGTAACTATAAAAAGTCTCTAAATATTGATTTATTTACATTGAAAATAATAAAGAATTAAATAAACTTGTAATCCTGATTGTTATTTTTAGTTGGCACAATATTTCTGGATAAAATATAATTTGAAAAAAATATTTCGTTCATTTGAACATTCGAAACTTTATTCATATATTAAAATTCCACTGATTTGCAGTGACTCTTTTCTCACGATTTTAATCAGTGAAAAATCTACTGGAAATCAGTGAAAAGTCACTGACATTTTTAGTAGTTTAGTGAAGATGACTGAAAATTTCAGTGACTTTTGACTGATTCAGTTTTAGAGAGAAGTAAAAGTTTTAAAAGCTCTCATCAAAAATATCATATTACATGGTCTTCCTAATATTTATTTTTTTGACAATAATAGCTTGAGTAAAACATCTCTCATAAAAAGAATTCGACACAAAGACCGCATCGGACTATTAAAAATAAGCGACACTTCCTGTCTGGTAATTGCTCTTATTTTAATTACAGAATTGCAATTATCTTCACAAACGGTTCTTCACCGAAGTAGAAAGAAAGAAAGAAGAATCTCAGAGCGTGCATTTAATGGTCGATACTTAGACGATCACCGCACCGTTATGACATAAGGTCGTCGATTATGTTATTGCTTGATAACGGTGTCACGAAGAGGCAAATATTAATGACTTGCCTAGAAGGCTGGAAGAGCGCACTCAAAAAAAATTTAAAGTGCAATAAAAACTCGTTTCTCTGATCCTTAATCTCACAGTTTCCTTCAATTTTACAGTCTCAAGATTCATTTAATGCCTCGTGTATTACAATTTTTATTTTGAGAATGGAATGATATAAGTTCACGAGTTAAATCGAAAAACGTTACTTGTTCTCGATCTTTTCCTCTCTAAGATAGAATTCTGAAAATCTAGGACGATATTTTATAAAAATCAGGCTAGAACCATCAGCAATATGATAGTTACAGTCCAATGCACTTCAATAGGTTTGTATTCCATAGATATAAATATCATAGGTTTGAATATCATAGAATTGAATTGCATCTCTCAATTATCTAGCATTGTGTATATATCACTCATAGAAATTGGCATTGCGCAAATTCTAGGTCTCGTATAAATAGGTTGAAAAAAAGTTCAGTAATAGTTTCAAACAAGTGCGTGCTATGATATTGAGAAAGATCGTAAAATTTTCTCAGGATAAGATTAAATATTGTTCATTTGTGCTTCCATCATTAACTTGTGATCTTAAGGTCGCCGACCACGTGTAACATTCGAGAATCTCTTAACGGCAGTTTCGTGTCTCGCGTAACCCTCAGTCAAAGGAAAGGTGCAGTCCATACATGCGCTTTGCAATCTGATCGATTATAACGGTTTCCTTGATCGATCATGCGTGTGAAAATTGAAAAATTGTCCTTAATGTACACTTTTAGTATATTGCATTGCAAACAAGAATTATATTAAATTCTATAATAAATAAAAAAAGGTTTCAAACTCTATATCTGTCAAGGAAGTCTGCGAGATAAAATTTATTTTAATAAACCCGTTAACACTCTGATAATTAATCAATGATTCCATGAAACAGATCAACCATTCCAGTATTATCGAGCATAGATATAAAGATTCCAAGAATTGATAAAGTCCAACAGCAATTCATACATACAATTAGCCTAGTTTATACCTGCAGACTGTTTAAATACGATTATTGATTAATAAAAGAAGATAGTCAATGATTATTGTCTCGAGGCGATTTGAATGCTAGACAGTCTATATAATAATCTTGATGAAGTTTCCTGTATATACATTATACAAGTTTGCACGAAGCATTTGAAACGTCCGTCGAATAATTTTGCCCAATTAATTAAACCGTCGTTGCGTCCCACCGTGTTAAACTTACACTAACGATGTAATCTAATCGACAAATTATTACGCAAATCCACTCAACTCCGTTAAAGTTTAAACCTGTTTTCCGCATAAGATTTTTACTGCCAGTTTCCCTTAGTATATATATTTATATAATTATATACTATATTACATATATACGTATACGTATCTATTCCGTGAAATGGTTCACGATCGAATCTTACTCCAAGCAGCATACACAGTGATCACGATTTACGGGTTAAAATATTCAAATAGGCTGAGAACTATTTTCGTGATTCGAAACTGACCTAATTGGATCAAATACCGAGATACATTCTAATTATGGTCAATACTCCACAGTGAATCTTCACACAGAATTTTTTCACTCGAAAAATCGCAATCGGAATTCTCAGTCTCTACATTTATTTTTAATTAATGCAACTGTGATTCGTACGCAATTAATTTCTCGCTTTTGTACCCCTTTTTCTAAAAAGATTCAGAGAATTTTAAATAATTTTAAAAACAAAGGATTTTAAAAGTAAACAAAACAATTCTGAATTTTCCTTGTCCAATTTTATAAATTTCAATAAGTTTCATAAAAATTTTTTAAATCCTTTTAGTATCCTACAAAATGTATTGAATTCCTTTAAATTTCGTAAAATCCTTTAATATTTCTAAAATTTCAATCGTAAAATTCATATTCTATCAACATGTTCGATATTTTCCATATATATGGTAACATCACTTTTTTAGGTAGAATTTTTTTCTACTTCTACCTGCCTTTCCCTTGATCGCGAAGGAGAACGAAGACTAATTCAAAGTGGCTCTCTTTGGCTCACTACATTCAGACGTATACTGACCGTTGCGATTGACCTCAACGCAATTGATTGCCTCTCGGTACCGTGAAGCACTGTCAGTACAAAGACTTTCCAAGAATTCAAGCTAACGCAAAATACTTGACTCGACTGCAGAATTTGGCGATTTTCTCTTCTTGTTATCTGAACCTTGATTCAATGTTAATTAATCCTTTGCAAGCTGAGGTCACGAACAAGAACCCGCCACGAACTGTGGGAAATTTTTTTTATCTGTTGCCAAGGCATTATTCATTGTTACCGGAGCATTAAACTTCCTCTTTGAATGTTCTCTTCTTCTCTCAGTTGAGCATTGACCATGCTTCAAGTCTGGTTCCATAGTTTCCAACCCGTTAAGTTATGTGAATAATAATTCACAATATGTTTAGGACAGACAACTTGAATTTTTTATCTTCTCACGAAAATTCTTCAGACCTGTTGTTGCGCGTAATTTTTCATGATCAAGTGTTTCAGTAGTTCATCCATCCATCACTGCTGGAATAGAATTGGATCTTGAATTCCAGGGTATATAGATAAAATCTCACTATTTCTGTCTCGTAGTCAATCTGAAACATTCTCAACTTGAACCTTACGTCATAAACTTACACCACAACCTATAATACCGTTTATAGTTACCTAATTTAATGCTTACTCCGTTTGGGGCAACGTAATCACTTGCAGCCAATAAAAATGTGTCCCATCTAAACATGCTAATGAGGGAGTAATAATATGTTATAGGATAGCGTTAATCTTCAGTACGAAAAGGGACTTCAGAGAAGATTTACAAAGATATATAAATTCGCAGGAAGTCATTACCTCTCAGAAAGAAGTAAAAGTCCTAGAGGCCTAAAAGAATAATAATCACATAAATGGAACTGATTGATCTTACTGTCTTGACCTTGACCAAGTTCCAACAAAGATTGCAGTTACCGTTAGCAAAACTATGCGCCACTTTCAGACCAGACTAATCAAACTACTTTGGATTGAATATAAACGAAGAATTGCTTCCCAATCGAAAATTATCAAATACCTGATTCTGAAATACAATTTTATATATATTTATGGAATTGCGGAAGTGCCAATCATATTTTTGCTGACGTTTACTAAAACCAATAAAATATAAAGCTTAACAATTTTACGACGTCTTTCCTGGAGGCCCTTTTCGCTCCTCGGTATTCTATCGAAAATTCTCAGTATCTATAAAATCATAAGTACTCTTTCGTCGGTAGGGTAAAGGCAGTAAGGAAGATTTATAAGAGCAGTTAGGAGTCTCGTAAAACATAAAAGCTAAACTTAGCAAAAAATGTCAAGAATTCCTGATGTAAACACATAATGGGCATTCCCTTCCACTTTATTCTGCGAATTGATCTTTCCCCTTTCTTTGTATTATTCCTTTCTCTCCTTTTCTCGGATATCTCATAACTCGGGAAGTCAAACATAGTATTGTACGCATACTTCTTGGTGCTGAAGCATTCGGATCATCTGGCACTCGCCAAGCGAGACGCTCGGATCAGATGACTGATGGAAGAAAGGTGTGGAGCTAGAGGGAAAATGCGGAGCACACGAAATGAGAGAACCGAGAGAATGTTGGTAAACTGATGGAAGAAAGAGTCTGAAGGAGGCAGAGAAGCTGAAGAAGAGGTAGAGGAAGAGGCAGAGGTTTAGGAAAAGGCAGATAGGAAGAGGAAGAGGCAGAGGAAGAGGAAGAAGAAGGACCGAGAAAGAGATACGGTTCGACTTGCAAGTATATCTACTGATGCTTCGAGTTTGTGGACCGCGCAACGGTAACCGCTTGGTCGACTCGACCATTGCGTCCAAACACCGTTACACTTATGGGCACACACTCACTTCATAAAATGTTGGCGTTACGGCCTTAACAAGGACCAACAAGAAAGAAAAGGGGAGATACGAGCATTATTTTACCATTAGCTGAACATGTCCTCGACTAAAGAGAGTTGCACCATACACTAGTGCGGGAATACCGCCTTGTTTCCCGGAACAACTCCAAGTGTGGAGAAAATGCGAAACTGCTAATTAATAGCCTCTCATCGCCAACACATTCGTATTTCTTAACTAGATCATGGCGCGATTGTGCAAACATTGAATAAATCCTCACATATATAGTAGAGACAAGAGCTGGTCTTATTATTATATCCCTTGGTCTGAATCCGTTGGATTATCTGAATCTGGTATATTATATCATCTTAATCATCTACCAGAGAGGAGAGTTGCTCTGATGTGCGGTTGGATGGTTAAAATCGGGTTTGAATCTCATCTTCTCAAGTAAAAAGGGCTTAGCAACTCTTCATGTGATCCTTATAAACGTGCATTATGCACATGACATAATTCTAACGTACCTCTGACATACATCATCCACCCTGCAATTTACATGTAAAACCTCGCATGTCGCATATTCTCTTACCTTGCAATCTACTCTCAACATCCTTTCTTCAAGAGTTCAAATTTAAATCATGGATACTAATAGAATTACAAAATGATTATAGTATCTAATCGTCTCTGTCGCTTTGTCTTAACGTCTACCAAGTACAAGTTATGACACAGTTTAGAATAATCACATTATAATCTACTGTGATGATGATTTGTCGTCATTTACATAATCTGTAGAACATGAATATTTACACACGGCCTCGAGGTTACTATAACACTCGCTCTATCTTCAATCTCGTCTCCAATCTTGAATTCCACTCGCTACTTTTTCTGGAGATGAAACTACTCTCCCAAAGGTGTTCACCTTTACCTTTAACTTTGAATAAGTGACGTGCTTCATGTAACCGTTACAAGGTTTCTATTTGTGCAATGGGATTTTCGCAAAAATCTAGCCTGGAAAAAAATCGGCTGCCGTAAATCGCTTTGTACCAGTTGGCATACACTTCTGCATGGAACAGGGTACAAGCGACGTCGAGAAGTTAGTGCCGGTCTAGCGACGCACCGTTAAGGCGTGTATCGCGGTTTTCTGAGCAGAACTGGGTGAAAAAAGGGATTATTGCACACAGATTTGACGGCCTCGATCTGGATTATGTCTTGCGGTATATCTCCACTTATCTCCCATTGCTTCCCGGCTTCCGTGGCGAACGCCGGTTTAACGCCAATTTAACGACGAGTGGCGGCACCGTTAGCGCTTGCTTCCTCAGAGAAAAATCCAATCTCATAAGGAACCACTCTAACTGGATTCAATTACTTGGCTACCTCCTCTAAACTAACCAGCCAGTGTGTTACAACTCTTGGATAACAATGTTCTTTCAACATTCCATTATTTCCAGACATTTTCAAAGTTCCAGCTCACAACACAACTATTAAACTTTCTGCTCAAGAACAAACAATCTTCGTCGTAAATCTTTGAAGATGATATTCTACGGAATTTATTCTATCTTGCTAAAACTATAATTTAATGTGCAAGAAGCTTTGAATGCTCAAAAGAACAAAATACTTTTTCTCAATTTTATTTTATCCAGAAATATTGTTCCAAATATATGTACCAAAAGTTTTGAACGTTCAAATGAACGAAATATTTTTTCCCAATTCTGTTTTATCCTGAAACTTTGTATTTCAACTACAAATAACCATAGACATTATAAATGTCTTCCATATTCTTCTATAAAAAATTAATGTTAATGTAAATTAATTAATGTTTGAGCAATTTGTATAGCTTAAAATACAATCAATACACAAATTCGTTCATTTGAACGTTCATAACGTAAATCACATCCAAATATTGTTCCAACTAATATTATAAATGCAGTCGATACAAAAATTCGTTCATTTGAACGTTCAGAACTTCAAGCACATGTTAAACACTTTAAAGACTTCAACTAACATTGACTATATGTACAATTGCACATTAAAAGCGATGCAACTCTGATTAACAATTCAATCATTGCTCATTGTTATGGACTCAATAATGCCTTGTGATTTGATCAAAGAATGTGCTCAATGTTATCGAAGAAGCACGTAATATTTAAACAATCAAACAGTGATTTGAGAATGATATCAACTCATGCCTAAGGCGCACTCATTAATACCCACAGTACAATTATAATGAGATGATATCAGTATGCAATCAGCGAATTATGATTTGAGTGCTTTCTAGCTACCTCGCATGTCTTTACTTATGTAATTGCACCTCTAGTGCTAGGCATTCTAATTATATATTATTACAGTTATCACAGTACCTATTGTTAAAAAAATTACAATTATAACGGATTTCAAGAGACTTTAAGTGATTTAAAGAATTTTAAAGATATCTTAAATGTTTTTAAAGCATTTTAGTATAAAAGCATCCCAAAATTTACTGTTAACTTTGATTCCGGTATGTGACAAGATAAGAATATAATCAGCATTTACTTTAGGCATTTATAGCGGCTGAAGCCTAAACACTTTAACCCATCAACTTTGTAAAACAGAAAGAATCCTATTTCTGTCGTAATGTGACCCTTCTCTCCAATCTACCTGATCTTTATCATCACCACCTGTATAATTCACGCACTTTATTTTTTCTCTGCTAGCACAAGCTCTCCGCCCACTGAATAGAGCCCTTCGTCTTTTCTTGTCTTTATTTCGTTTCCATCTTTTAATAACCCGAACTGGTGCCTCTTTGTATGCAAGCTATAAAAATATTCAACCAAGAATTTAGTTTAATTCCATTTTGTTTAATTCTATTTATTTAATTCTATTTATTTAATTCTATTTATAAATTGTAATTTGGATCACAATCCTTTAAACTGTACTTTCCACATACAATTAAGGAATTTATCTATACAAGTAACATAACTGTTCCTATCGTAGAGAAACAATACTCGTAGTTCATTCTTTCAATTGAAACTCATCAACAATTTCAAACGTTCCTTCACGCATGTCATACGTGACGTAAATCACGAAGGCTCATAAATGCCTGTAACTATTATTATCTCTTACAAGCGTATTCATACCTCTTAAATACTTTGAAGACAACAGTTACGCATTTGGTTATAGCCAGTAGCCTAATCCCGTTAAAAATCGAACGGAAATGTAATAGGCGCCTTCCGTTATTGTTTTTTATTTAGACTGAACTAGGTCAAGGCGTGACGCCATCCACGGAGAAGACAGCCCAATGCAAATCGTTCTGTCAATAAATTCAAGCTAGGTAGCACTAGAGGATTCAAAAATGACTTTCTTAACTGTTCTAAATGAAAGAAATAATAATAATAAAATGTTGGACTAACGGTCAAGGTCGCTAATCTCGTGAATGACAGGTATGAAATATTTGTGGTTCACGGGGACCAAAAAACTAGTAACCCACAAAAATAAAGCGTCAGACAAGAAGAAATGAGTAAAAGAAAAAAGAACGTATGCAAGAACGCGTGAAATTTCGTAAAGCAGTTTTTGGTCAGCTCAACGTGGTTCCTCATTTACGTTACGGTAAAGTTCACCTCCGCGATATCAAAAGAAATAAAAGTGGGAGGCCCATTATTTAATTACGTCACCCGAGAAATATCTCGCATCCTTGAATTTCGTCACCGGCTACAGCCGAACCCGTTATGTTCGTCGAGGCTCCCAAATCCGCTTGCTTATTTTCATAGAGTCGGCGGTTTATTATCGTAATTACAGCGACAGTCGCCGGCGTCATTAACAGTTAGCCGGTCTTTCCAGCTGTAGCCAGTCGTGCTAGATTCTCGGGCAATCACCTGTCAATGATATACGCACCCATTGAATCGCGATAAGTATGGAATAAATTAAGGTGGACGATGCACACACTGAATTTCCGGAGCAATGTCCATCAAGAGGTATCAAAGCCAAACTGGATGATATCTACTAAGAGGATCGACCTACTATCTTAGTCGTGCGCCGTGATTGCGAAACCGTTATAGTTTCTTGTTCTGAGGATCGATTTATTGGTCACGAAACTCTTTTCGTCTTCTACATTACAAATCTTTCAGCAATTTATTGAGTATAGATTGTTTAGGAATAACACACTAAATCCTGAGGTATTACCAAGTGATACCAAGGTGATACCAAGTCGATAATAATAAGGAAACCTTAACAACCAGTATTGAACGGAAAACAACCATTGAACATCAAATCAATTGACATATGACAATAATATATTGACTACGACATAATAACTGGTAATTGAATAATTGAATCCCTCGCTCTATCAATTTTCCAATTTCAGACATCAGATCGATGCAAAAATGAAAGAACCTTCTGAAGTTCAATGAATCCTCGAGATTGCACTGAACTGGCTTTACAGTAGATTCAGGACCGCCCAGATGAATACAATTAAATGTTTCCATACACGCTCAGACTATAATATTAACTTCTGGGCGGATGCGCCAATGTGAACATGCAGCATAAGGTATCGACTGAATAGGCTTGCTAATCAACAAGATGCTGAGGCTCTTTAATTGCCGTTCGCATTCTGTTGGATTAAAGTTTTGATGACCTAGTTATCATTCCCAATCATGCAGATAAGTACTAGCTGAGCAAATTGATTTGATTGATGATTATACTTATGATTATACCAGCTTATACTTAAACTGAAACTCTAGCAATAAGAGCATTTAAATCGAACCATCAGTACATGACAAATTCAGTCGACTCCTGCATATTTCAAACCGGCGATTCTACACGTGTGCATATGGAATGCATAATATTTAATGCAAGTTCAGACTCTCGGTGAGACTTAGTTGTCGAGCAAGGTAACAAGTAGTCTTGCTTCAGGTTCCTCTCCTCTCTCTCGGTTTTTCTCTTTTTAGTCTCCCACTTTATTCTTCTGCTTCAACTCTGCGCCATCTCACCATACCGAAGCGTGCATTGCGCTCCACTAGTTCCATTCTGCTACAAAACGCAAAAGAAAAACTCAGCCCACAGCCTCTTGCTGATTCTTCAAGACTGATGTTACTCGAAGCCAGGCTGCAAGGCTAGGACCGCAAGATCCTTTTTTCTTTTCTTCCCTTTTGCTTTCTCAACTGCGTAAGTACAAGCATTAGAGAAGAAGAGTAGGCCTCAGTGGATATATGCTTGGTCGATATCTTGGAAGCAAGAACGGCTGGAATTCGATAATCGACGCTGCGTGAAAAATAGCGAAGACAATGGTGCTGTTATGACTCTCGTCGATGGGCTTTGCCCCATCGACTATGAACTACTTCAACAGAACAGAATTGAAAGAATCAAAGAAAACATTACCATTTATTTCAATATCAGCAATCTCCAATCCTACTACTTTATATCAATATTCCCTATCCCAGTGGGTATCAAGTAACATTAGTTTCATGTTGCAAAGGTCGAAAACAGTAAATACATTCCGTAACCTAGGACTCTATCAGTTTGGCAAGGCGATTCCTCAATCTGACCTTTGAATGAACCAAATAGAATATAGTGGTCACGATCGGATAGAATATGTCTGAACCTTGAATTTCTCGAGTTCGGTAAACCTGTTCATACATGTAATCGTGAATTCGCCGGAGGTCTTGGGTCAGATTCGTTTTTCCTGGATCACGAGGGTGGCGTAGGAGTGTATGAGTAGTCTAAGAAATTGGATGATGGCGATTAGGATGAAGAAACAGGAGGAGAAGTAGGAACCTACGGAGAACCTTAGGTTCTTCTCCTAAGAACGATGATCGAAGACGTTGAGTTTTTCCGTGACTCTTTTCCCGACGAATCTAACGGGACCAAGAGGTGAGATGTTCGAAAAGCTCGAGCCCGGGCAACTCGTTGCGCAACGGGCGTAAGACGTGATTAATTGTTTTGTGAACATCTAGCAATGAGTCACGCGGCACGAAAGGTTTCGACCGTACCGTTATCCTCTGGTTACTTTCGCATCATCCTCGACAGCATCACACCGTGCCACACATTACGCACTCGCCCGGAAATTGGGTGAAGCACGCGATTATTGCCTCTGAGCTATGCGCCAAGCCTTTCTCAGAAAATACTGTAATTTTTGTATAAGAATTGGAAAATGATTCTGTTAGAATTATAGTAAGGTCGGTGAAGGGCTTCTAAAATTACATAATGGTTTAAATGTAAGTTATTATCAGGTTTT
This sequence comes from Synergus umbraculus, assembly GCA_900474325.1. Taxonomy (NCBI): domain Eukaryota; kingdom Metazoa; phylum Arthropoda; class Insecta; order Hymenoptera; family Cynipidae; genus Synergus; species Synergus umbraculus. The sequence continues at coordinate 452,789 of UCOK01018302.1, read as the reverse complement.
ACGTAAAGGGAAGATAAAACCAAGAAGTCTGTCATTTAGTACCAATAGGATGTCTTATATATAAGATGATGATAATTAATTTGTCTAGTTCGTACATGATTAATGGTATATTCCCTAATCTGACAAGATGGTCAAGAAATTACTGATTCATTCACAGCATTCAGAAGATTTAAGACCCATATGAAAGTGAATGTGAATTGTGCTAAGAGCAAATTACCGGTAGCGACTGACCTGACTCTCTGATTGATGGCTCTTTTGTTAAGAATTTATTTTAGGCTTCAAAGTTCAACTGGCCAACTATCATTAGCAGAATATGCTTGTCATTCTTCAAAACCAAACATATAAAACCAATTTTTTCAAGAGTTTCGTAATCCTTATCAAAATTATTATAATCCTAGTATTCTTAGCATCAATTACTCCCAACGAAGAGGCGAGGGCAGTGAGTTAGAAAAAATTTCAGGTTCGAGCCTTCCGGGTGCAGCTATGCAGAGAGCATTACGGTTCATAGGTCTTAGCCGCGAGATAAAATAGCAAAATCATCCTTCGCCAAGGGTCGTGGCCCCTTTGCTGCATTGCAAATCGGCAGAGGTTTGTGCGGATTTTATATGTATATGTGCTAATGATAATAGTAGTTTTGCTACTACGCCTACATGCAATAATTATCGGAAGCATCAGAGGTACGTGAACCGATCGTCTAATCGAAAGAGTATGGGCTGGAATGTGGAAATTTAAATTTTTTTCAGACAAACCGTAAGTTTGTGTAAAATACATGTTTTAATATTGGTTTGCCTATGGTTGCGTTCAGGAGGACATTAAAGCTTTGACAGAGCGTGACCATTGCGGTAAAAGTCTCCCCAAATGAGACATTACTCCACGACAGATGTTGACAGTAAACTTAGCAAACCAACATTTTTCCTTTGATCCTAGAACCTAGATCCTAGAACCACAAGTTCTAGGTATTGATGAGGTTCAAGGAACCCGGAGGTGAGAATGGCAGTCTTAGAAGGTCGTCACTCGAGCTTGACAGGAAATTCTTTTCTTTCGTGAACGACAGCTAATCGCTCGACTAATAAAGCAATTACACGATCGTTTTCGACGTCTGCGGTGCCACTGTTGCAATCCGCAAAAAGGAGCCTTTGCCAAATCAGAGGACCGGATTCTTTTTTGTCTTGGACTGCAAGAATGAATCAAGATCACGTGGCAATCTGCTGCGGTTCAGAGAATTATTCCCGACATGATCGTAAAAAGAAAGATCAGGATCGTTGAATATCGATGTCTGGTTTACAAGAAACTGACAGATGTCAAAAGAAAAAAATAAACATTTGACATCCAGATGGAAGGATAATTTTAACAATTGTATCAAATGGTCGCACAGTCAAGTGTTAATTTTCTAAATAGTATAAATACTATATAAGATCATCGACTATAGAGATCATTAACAGAATTGTTTTTGTTACAGGTGCTGACTAATCGCAAATTCACAGTTACAAACGCTCAAGGTAAGATCACTCGATCCTTTAAGTTAATATTCATTAAATCCGAATGCAAATTTCTTAATTCATGATAGGCTGAAGCTAAAAATAGATGCTGACATATATTTAAAATACCGTTGGCGTCTCTAAGTGGCTTTTAGAAATACCCACAAGAATTTTATATTTCTAGTGGCATGTCGTTAACTGCACTTAATTATTGACAAATCCCAGCAGGAATCTAGAAATAGTTGTATATAATTCAAGTTCTGTTATAAACGACCTAATCAATGTAGGAGATCGAATCACTTGTTTTGCGAATTTAACTGTAAAAGTAATTTGCGTTTGGATGTAGAGGCGCATGATGATTACGGCAATCATCTATTTAACCGGTAATCACAGCTCGACCGCACCAACAACCGCACATATGCGTTACGCGGACTCCAGCTGATACCAGAGATCGCAATTTTTACCCCAGAATCGACAATCTCTATTACCTCCTGTCATGCACAGCACGTCCTTCCCGAGGGAGTCGGTTTCAATCGAAAACATCACTCACCGCGTAATCCCGTCTTCTTTCCGTGCACTAAATCTTAATTAACCCTTGCTCTGATCATCTCGAACTGCAATAAGGAATGAGCTATCAACGAACTTTATGCAGTCAGCCGATTAATGTCATTTAAGGTCATAAAATAGATATTTATAGACTCATCTCACGTCTGCATTTTGATAGATAAAAAAAGTCAGCTGATGGCAAGAATGTCGACAGGCAGGTTTTTAATTATAAAAGCATGCAGTACTTGGTGCCCTTTTGGTTAACCGCCTTCTCTGATTTCCCTAGACCCATGGAATATTATCCTTGCGAAAGTGGATATATAAAATAGAGAGAAATGGACAATGAAGAAGCTGCGATCGCAAAGAACAGGGAATATAGGAAAAGGGGTGTAGGATATTACACGAGCATGATAAACGCCGGTCAGACTTTGCCATAAAACGGCAGCAGGAACATTTTAATGGCGACTCTGCGTCGCAAAAGATGATCGTTAACGACAGAGAATTTCCCGACTATCTCCAACCAACACCTATAATCCTTTTAGTTTTGTTTTATTACGCTACATTTTCTTCTCCTTTTGTTTCCTCTAGCCTCAAGTTCCTCTAGATAAATGCAGCCAAGGGAAGATTTATGAAGGATGTGTGTGAATATGAAGACCTTATATGACGTTCGATACTGACATTACTGACGTATAGTCTATAGAGTAAAAGCCAAACTTGATTGGCATACTTTTGTACTTTAGACGCTTCTATATTACTCTTCGTCTTTCTCTATACTCAAAAGAACGGAAGTCGTATAACATGATGTTAAGAGAACTGGGAGCAAAACGACTCCTGGAAGTGATCTTCTCTCAATAATTTTCCACTTTTGCATTCAAAGAATGTATGTTTGGGCTTCGCAGTCTGATGGATATATAGAACTATGTGATTACTGTTTTCAGATATATCTCTAAATGAGATGAATAGCTGATAAGTAAGGAAGAGGAGTAATCCAAGGGTTTGTGGAAAAAGTTTTCTGAAAATGATCAGTTCTTGACAACAGATCTTTTCTCTATCCCAAGGCAGAGAATCGTGGCGCATGAATACTCCCTAAATTCTATTTTTCCTATAATATTCATTTTACCAAATAGTAATTTGCCAGAATTTTTATATTTTAAAATTACCATTTGACATCATTTTTATAATACCGAATTACTATTTAACATAACTAAGTTTCTGGGAACTTTAACGATTTTCAAGAATTTTAAGCAATTTCGAATAGGTTTTCGTGAAATTTTAAGAGATTTAAAAAGGTTTTAGGGAAATTTCAAAAAAGTTTTTTGAGAACTTAAAAATATTTTAAAGAATTTTAAATGTTCTCATGGAATTTCCAGGAATTTTAAGAGAATTCAAGATTTTTTAATGATTTAAAAAAGACTGGCATTGTTAAGGGTTTTATTAAATTTTATGAAATTTTAAATAATTTTAAGGGATTTTACGAGATTTTTATGCCTTCCAAAATATTTTATGGGATTTAAAGGATTTCAAAATTTGTAAAGGAATCTTATCGTGGAATTTAAAAATTTTAAAAGGTTTCTCAAAATTTTAAGGGATTTTAAATGAATAGAATTTCAAACAATTTTAGGAAAATTAAGAGATTTTAATGACTTTTAAAACACTTTATTGGCATTTTTGAGGATATTATGAAATTTTATGAGTTTTCTAATACTTCTAAGGGATATCATAAAAATTTTAAGATTTTTAAAAGATTTTATGGAATTTTAAAAAATTTTATGGAAACTGACGAAATTTGTAATACTTTTAAATTATATTAAAGTATGTAAAGGGTTTTAAAGGTTATTGTAGAATTTTTAAGAATTTCAAGCAGATTCTGGATATTTTAAGAGGTTTTCACGAATTTCAACAGATTTCAAGAGATTTTCATAATTTTTAAAATCTTTTATGGAATTTAAAAGATTTTTTTTGGTAGGGTATTTTATTCAAGGATTTAAAAAAATGTTGTATTTTTTTTTTTTGTAAAAGATTTTTTAGAATTTACAAGGATTTCAAAAACTTTCGTAAAATTTTTAAAGATTTCATGGAATTTTCTGCTAGTTGCTAGGAATTTTGAGATATTTCCATGAATTTTAACATGGATTTTAAGAGATTAATGATTTTTAAGGTTTTTGTTAATTTTTAAAGTTTTAATGGTTTTTTTTTCAAGACGTGTCTAGGAATTTTAAGATGTTTTAACGAATTTTAAGGAATTTCGAAGGTTTTCGAGAAATTTTAAGGGACGAGGGCAAGCAAACACGCGTGCGATTACTTTCCTTTTTTTCCTACAACTTCAAGTCATTCAAAAGCCAATCAGGTTTGCAACAACAATGTATGCGAGATTTTCGTGACACCACTTTTTTAAGATAGGATCTTTATTTTTCCGAATAACTATTTGACGTAGTTTTTATTTTTCTGAAATTATGATTCAACATTTTTAATTAAAAAAGGGAAAATTCTCAAAAAAAGGGGAATTTCTCTAAAAAGGGGGGGAACAGTGTGCACACTGAATTCGATAAAACAAAAATTATGTCAAATGATAAATCGTAAACATAAAAATAACACCAAATTGCTATTCGGTAAAAAAAAACTACCGATGAATGAATGAATGGTTTAAACAGAAATAAAATTATTCAGTGGAACATGTTTATAAACGAATAAATACATACACGGAGAAAAATGGATATTAAAAAGTAATATCTAGCTATTTAACTATGGGACGACTATCCTAGGTATTTAGATATAATATCTTGATATTAAAACTTAATATCCAGATATTCAAATTTAATATCCAGAAATTAAAATATTGGATGTTAGAATATTTGGATTATATATTTTAATATCAAGATATTATATCTAAATATGTAGATAGACGTCCCATAGTTAAATAGCTAGATATTACTTTTTAATATCCATTTTTCTCCGTGTAACCATCTAAAAAAGTGATTAAGCCTTGCAAATTGACTCGCTGTATTTATAACCGCTGGAGGACTTATAGATAACCTGGAGGTTAGTGTCGTTTCTCATGGAGATCATTACTGGAGAGCAAAGGCGGTGCGATATTTCATCGGCAGTGGATTTTTGTCCAAGCAACCATATCGCGAGTGCACTCACTTAAGAAGATAAAATAAACCGGTGACAGAATTATCGTCTCGTACTAGACGATCGTTCCTTTTGATAGAGAAAAAGAAATAAAAAATTGAGTTACCGTGAGAGAAAGAGACAGATATAATTGGGGGTGGGAAGAAACGAACAGGGGGAGTCATACTTTTTCCGATCTTGTCATTGGTGCGGTAAATGAACGACCGCGCGATACGATCGTGTCGAATAGTACAATACCCCGACTCTATACAGGCACACAGAATAAAATAGAAGACTCGGCAATTCTGTACAGTCTACCATTAGAGGCGTCAGGATCGAGTAGCGCCTCTGCGCCTGCAAGTTGATTACAGACTCTACAGTTGTGTAGAGTAAAGCCTTGCATTTGATCACAGGCGTCTTCCGCACTTCTCTCGCTACAACCCAAGGCCGTATTTTGCAAAAAATATACCACCGACTGTGATCATTCGTGTTTATATCTCTATGCAATTTTGCTATTTATTTCCGACACGTTCCTGGAAGCAAATGCCATCTCCAGATATGAATTACACTCCTTTTTCGAGGCGGGAAATTTATATTTCCAGCTTCTATAATCATTTCTGAATTTCACGGTACTTTTATTGCATTTGCAAAATAAATTTCTTCCGCGCATTGCCAGAACTATTCCTGTAATTTATTATCTCGAAGCTAGATACTCATTTTTGTACTTTTGATGGGATCAACTGATGTTTGCGATAGGGATTTAATTAATTTTAATTATGAGTATGGAACTTTTATCAGACCTGTCTGAATAATAATAATTTTAATGATCACGTCACAGAGAATCCCAGGGATCTTTTCTGTCACCAGATAATTTTTATCGAACGATGGAATATGGATACAGAATTAATTAGAAAACAATAATCTTCGTATTGATTCATTTACTTTGTCTACGTGATTTTTTTAGCATCCAGTTTGATAATTTTTATTATACAGGTTCAGGTTTTAAAATTATATCACCACTTGAAGTTGTTTCCATTGCATGGAATTTTTTTAGTTTGAATATAAATTATTTCAAACAGGTATATACTAAGTTGTTTTTTAAAAGAAATATAGTAAAAAGAGAAGATAAAAGATTTTAAAAATGAAGCTTTGAAATTGAATAGTTGTAAATTGTAATAAATAATATAATATTGAGTTTAATTTAATAAATAATACAATATTTGAGTTTAAATTTGTTAAATTTCAAATGTTTTCATTTTTAGTTTAAGCAGCTTGGATTTCATAAAAGTTCTGATAGAAATTTTATAAACATCTGCTTAAAAATTTCATAATTATTGACAAAAATATTATGAACTCGCATTAAACTTGCACCTATCCAATCTGAAACTGAGGATAGAAAAAAACACTGAGATTTTCTATAATTCTCCCAAGTGAAGCTAGAAAAACACAAAATGAAAAGCGCACGAGGTAATGCATGCCTTCCACTCACGTCAGTTGCAGAACTTAATGAGATATGATGTGGATTTAATGAGTTTCGGTTGACGAACGCGGAACGAATGCACACACCCGCTTTTACATATACAATATATGCAATGCATCGACACGCTGGTCTGCAACTGCAGCTGCTTCTTGCAGTCTCGGCCCCCGTGTTCACGAATGCAAATTTGAATCGTTCCATCCGAGAGCTGATATGTTAGTGCGTTAAGGCATGGTGCATGCATCTATGTTCTCAACGTGTTCGCGCACGACAAGAACGACCTTGGAACTAAGATCCTAGGGCTGATTTAAATTTACATTATAGTATATATATAGTATATACATATAAGTGCAAGTGGCGAAAGTGTACGCAGAAGTTCGTGACGTCGGGGAAGAGTCGATGATCTCAACACGGCGCCTTAGGTACTTAATTCTCTTGGGATATTTTATTCGCGTGAGTGCGAGCCTCAGTGGCGTAATTAGAAAGTGTATACGCGAAGGAAGAGGACGAACCGACCAAACCCCCTTGGCTTCCCTTTAAATCTCCTTATATGTTCCTATATCTTTCTGGAACAGTGTTCAGGAATAGAATAATGTTCAATTTTCTTCAAGTATAGTAAATTTTGAGTTTTTGGTAGAAAAAGCTTTTCATGGATCTCTGAGTTTCCATGATAAAGTTTTTCGTTCATCTCGCTCCTGAATCTATGTATAACTGCCATTTGCAACGTTTATAAATAAAAATACAAATTTTTTTAAATTTATTTTGAATCGTTTTCTATCACTTAAATGGCTATAAAACAATACAATAAATGAAAAACAAGTTGCATTTTTTACTAAAATGTGTTTTTACAACTCCAAAACTCATAATAAAACAAAAAATCTCGAAAAAAAATTTCAAGGTTCCCTCTAAATACTCTGTTGTCAGATTTATCTCCAAATATTACTAGCAAATGATGGTGTGTGTGACACCAAAAAATGTTTCATCTCCATATCGTCACCGGTTAGCAGTTTAAATTCATCCCCAAAACTGTTTATCAGAGAAAAAATGCGAAAAAATTCCGTTTTTTGAATTTAAGCTGCTAACCGGTGAAGATATGGGGATGAAACTTATTTTGGTGTCACACACCATCATTTGATAGTAATATTTGGAGAGATTTGACAACAGAGTTTTTAGGGAGAATTTGGGAATTTTTTTCGAGATTTTTTGTTTTATTACGAGTTTTGGGGTTGTAAAAATACATTTGAGTAAAAAATGCAACTTGTTTTTCATTTATTGTATTGTTTTATAGCCATTTAAGTGATAGAAAACGATTCAAAATAAATTTTAAAAAATTTGTATTTTTATTTATAAACGTTGCAAACGGCGGTTACATCTGAATCTATATAAGAGAAAGAGAGATTCACAAGCTTTGATTCGCATCTTCGGCTAAATTTATACTTGCTAATATTTGAATCCTGGGCAATATACATCAGCGAAATTCCAGTGGATTTACACGCGATTTATGCCTCCGGATGCGGACGATCTGAGAGCGATATTAAATAGCTGGAGAGTATGCATTTTATCCGGCATTGGCCGGATAAAATGCATAAACTTGCGAATGCAAGTTCAGAAAATGCGGATGTTCAGGGGACCGGCGATGACCATCTTCTTTTCCTTCTTCTGCTGCTGCTACGTATGTAAATATGCATAAATGTAAATATCCAAGGGGTATTGATAAATTCTCGCGTGCTACGAGGGGCTGATCTTCAAACGACGATAAATCACTTGGGGTCGTTTTAAACTCGCATTAACCATAACCACAAAACTGCAATTACCTTCGTCGACGACGGTATCCAAGGGAATAGAGAGGCCCTCTCGAAGCTTCGAGGAGAATCGCAAGCTTAATTTATTAGAAGTGCCGGAAGGCAATGTATATGTACATAATATAAGCAGTATAATTACGTAAGTTCTAGATGATTAACCTTCCAGTTATCTACTAAGATATTGACCGAGTTCAAGCTCTAGGACAATAAGATACATGTACCTTATACTTCCTTACATAAACTTCCCAGAAATTCTTCATTCTCCAAGAAATACGCAGCACTACAATCTTGAGATAAAATTATAGAGCATTATGATTTATTTCACAAGTAAGCAAACTCTGTATTCAAATCAACTCGTTTTTTCTTTTTTCTGAAAAAGTATTGATCCCCATTGATCTTGAATTACCTCGTCTGGAACAAGCATCGGAAAAATTGATGCAATCACTCTGCCTTGCAAAGCAATTGCCTCAATTGACGATCGACAAAGAGGAAGGATCGAAGAGTAAGGACCAATTTCTGTTTGAAATCGAGGTTGTCAGAATGCAAACGCCAATAAATCAATTTTTTGCGTCGCTCAGATTCGTTAGTCTGCGAACGTTTTGCGTTCATGTCTCGTATTTTGCCAATTATTCTCGAGATAGACTTTTACGAGGCTTGTACGAAGATCTGAATTTCATAGCATCCATCGCATTACTTTAGACTGTCTTACCTCAAGTGTCCTTGAGGTAGGTCGTGCTTTTGAACAGGAATATTCAGTGAACCAGAAACCACCGCAGGAAGTCATTAACCGCGATATATTGCCCACCCTTAATACGAAGTTTCTTGTTCTTCCTCTTGTGTCATTTCTTCTCCTGCTCATTCTTACTCTCCCCCTTCGTCCCAGTCGTCCTTGTCACGAGTCTCGTTGTTGAAGTAGTGCCTGTCCTTGGATCGTACAAGAGGTCTCGATATCGGTTCTGTTACCCTTGCTCTCCGCGCGATTTACATAGACCAATAAAAAAATCGAAGAAACACTAGAACGGAGATATATTCGCTTTGGACAAGTCGGAAAAATTGCAAACACGAAAACAGAGTGAACGAATGACAAAAATCTTTGAATTGTTGCTGAGAATGTTTTACTCGGCGAGTTACATTCCACCTAGGACACGAGTTCCACGTTAACCTATTAGCATCGAAAGCTTCCTCACAGCGTTCGTTAGTCGAGTAAATCCTGGAAGTCGTGTTACAAGATTTACGTGAGTTACCAACATGTTAAAACCGGCTAGATTAGATTTCCTACAACTCAGATTCCCGAAGTCGTATATCTGAGCCTAATTACAAAAAGGTAATCCAGTCCAAAAAATTATCGATCTACTGACATTGAATTATTATCAATGAATCACGATAATAATTACAAAAAATTGAAATACGAGTTTACTTGCAAGGTATCTGAAGTTTTTTTTTGAAAATCATATTTGCTTTACTGCGGAGGAAACTTAAGTCGAGAATATCGAGCAAAATGAGAATAAATATTGGGTTAACGGTCCTTTGACGATCAACCGAGAAACTCTGACAGGGTATTCTTCAAGTTCGCTTGGAAGAGTAATGTTCCAACGATGTTCCATTAGCGCGGCTCACGTAAGTTACGTCATTTTAAGTGATTTCTCGAAGTGGAATGGTTGAGCCTAAAGCAACGGCCATTCCAGCTTCCAGGGCTTCCAGGAATATATCATTTCTATTGATGCTTTAGTTCTGCTGAAATGGATCGCGAGAATTACATCAACGCCCAGATATGCGATCTTATTCTCTTGAACCGCTTATTCACACGAGTAACTTAGGATAGGGTATAATCCTATCAACAGGAAAGTGCACTGTCCGCGTCTTCGACGACTATCCTGATATGTGATTACACCTTGGACGCTCGTTAATGAGATCCACCGGTTCTACGCGATACTAATGGCTACATCGATCAACGTTACAACATCTTCTTTTCGCGACTGACCTTCCTCGACGTATCTCCTTGACGCTGATACCTCGTTAATACTCTTCGACATTTCAACTATTTCTAAACGACAAGCTTGCACTTTGTGCATCCATTTCAAATAAACGATTATTTTGTATCAGTTTTTACAACTTCAACCCGGTAAGAAGGAGTTGATTGAACTAGAAAGAAATGAGTTGAAATATGGGCGATTTTTCAACTCTTTTAATCTCAACCAATGTCGTTTTTGAATTTAAACACTTCAATTTATTTTACAGATTTACATTTGTTATCGTTTCAATCCTGTTAAATCTCGTGACCAAAAATGAACACGTTTTAATTCTGACGGACATGATTGATTTGAAGTCAATTTAATTCTTTCAAAAATGAGCACATTCTAATTCTAACGAGAGTGATAGATTTGAAGTCAAATTAATTCTCTATAAGGCGATTGTGAAAATTGCAGTCAATTTAATCCCTTCCTTGACAAACAATTGTCAACATTTCAATATAGATTCAATTTTACATAATTATAGTTTGTATTGAAGTGTTGACAATTTAACTCAAATTTACAACACTTTTAATGCAAAGCAATGTCGTTTTTGAACATTTTCGATATCATTTTAATTCATTTCAATCAACTCCTTCTTACTGGGAAGTCATTCAAAAGCTAATAAGGTTTTACCACTTTTTTACAGAGAAAAGTTCAAGTCAGTGTCGATCCTTATCACGAATCAAAAAAAAAGGCAATTGCATTAATCTTCGCCTCGTATCGAACGGGTTCCTACTCCTAAGACTCGACAATCTTCCTCCCCAGGTGGGAGAGGAAGGTTCCTCGTTGATGATCTGCTCGAGAACCCTTGGAGCGATTTGCATGATTTTGTAGAATTCCTGGTATGCAACGCAAGCATCATCACACCGATCGCAGTTGTTAAACTTTTTATCCCAAGTGCGAACCTTGGACGATCGTTTACCCCAGGAGCGTCATGAAACCTTTATGTCGATTTACGTACCTTCATTGTTTATGAATCTTGCTCCCAGTCGAGCGATGCTCCCGGCCTCATTGCTTATGAATCTTTTCCCAGAGCACCGCTCGCTACCTCCTAACACATTCAAACATCGATCTATGTCGAGTTTCTCGACATTTAGGGAATCCGCTAAACCTTATATAGCATAGAGTTCAATAAATACTCTTATAGAACTGTCCCCACGATTTTCCTTCGCTCCTTGACAGCCATTCATTCCATTCTGCGGTCCTTTACAGAGTTTAGATTTAGCTTGGTCCCTATAACATCGCTTCGTCTGCAAAACTTCTTTATCAAGCGCCGAGTCTCCTTCAACTATATTATTTTCCACTATTAATCCTGAAGCGGGTAACTCAACAGCAGTAGATGATCTCGCGCGGAGTTCCCCCTATGTTCGTGGGAACGAGTAATTACATGTGTACACTGTACATACTCAGGCGCCGTTGAAAACGTCAACGTCTTCTTCCTTCGAACCTCGTTACTTCTAATTCATGTACTTCCACTTGCTAGATATATGTAGCTGCCCTCGCTTCACCAAGAATACTTGTGTTTCAGAATTTATTTATCTACACTCGACTTCCCCAATAATAAAGAAATCTAAACCAGAGTCGTTCCCAATAGTAAAAAAATTATTTTCCTCAAATTTCACATCAATTGCGCATGCGTCACATCAAATACGAATACAACCAATTGTGAGATATTCTGTTTACTATTGGGAACGAAATGTCTTTACTATTTGGAACATGTTACTATTGGGGAAGTCGAGTGTATTCTAAAAAGATAATTGAATCGAAATATCGTAACGCCTATTCCGCACTCCTGATTCGTCGTGAAAGTATCGATAGTGATTTTCGACAATCGATATTTTCCGCATCGTAATTTCCGCGTGAATTGAATTTGAAATTTTGAATTTGGTTTCGTTAATAATCATTTTGTCACGAGCCTAAACTCAAAATAGGTACATTGAAAATCTAGGAATTTTGAGGGAATTTTATGGGATTTTTAAAGATTTCATGGGAGATAATGGAATTTTAAATGTTATCGTAGAATTTTAAAGAATTTCAAGAAGTTTCTGGGAATGTTTAGAATTTTGCACGATTTGAAGAGATTTTAAGAGTTGAAAAATTTCCAGAGGTTGCTAGAAATTTTCACTAATTTTAACATGGATACCAAGAGATTAATGATTTAGAAGGTTTTTATGTGTATGTTTAACGATTTTTAAGTAACTTTTACGAAATTCAAGAGATTTTTAGGATATTAAAATGATTTTGTGGAATTGTATGGGATTTTAGGATATTTCGTGAAATTTTAAGGGATTTTTAAAGCTTTGTAAGAGTTTTATGAGGTTCTAAGGAATTTTAAATATTGTCCTGAAATTTTAACGAATTTTATGAGATTTCGAGAGATTTTTCTGATATTTAAATTAATCTGTGAGAATTTAAAAGGATTTCATGGAATTTGATAAGATTTCTATGTAATATTTTTAAGGGATATAAAAGATATAAAGTGATTTTAAATGTTACCATAAAATTTCAAGAATTTTTCTGGGAATTTTAAGAGATTTTAAAGTTTGTCATGGAATTTCAAAAGGAATGCTTAAATTTCTAGGAATTTTTAGAGATTTTCATGAATTTTAACGTGGATTTCAGAAGATTTATGAGTTTGAAAATTTTTCTGGAATTTTTAAGGATTTCATGGAATTTGAAGATATTTCGAATACTTTTAATAGATTTTAAAGGATATAAAAGGCATTTGAATTGTTATTGTTAAATTTAAAAGAATCTCAAGAGGTTTCTGAAAATTTTAAGAGATGTTCACGAATTTTAAGCAATTTCACAAGTTTTCAAAGGTGTCTTGGAATTTTTAAAGATTTTCACGAAGTTTAACATAGATTTTAAGAATTAGAGAAATAAAATATAATAAATTCGTTCGTTCTTTATAAAATAAAGAAATCCACTTTATCTTCCCTAAAAATTACCTTAATCTCTACCTACCGACGATCCAAGCTTCAGAGCTTCCAGGCTTACTTTACTTCTTTCATAATGAGAATTAACACATTAAGTATCGGGATGTACCGGAAGTGCACAAGTATACCTTGCTCGACCCTGAAACTTCTCCTTTTCTACCTACGACTACACATTAGGTCTCGAGTTTGTTGATCTTGTGAGGTACGCGGTAGCAATCAGTCAGGAACACAGAATCCTTCTTCGGATCAACCCCGGTAATCTTTGCGATCAAGAGGCCCGCGAGATCTTTTTGCGATCCTCGGTTGCTTATGATTCTCCTCTCGCTTCCCCGACGCCACGCAGACAGCTGTTCAGTCCCTTTTGCCTGGCTTCCTCCGAGTTCTTGGTCTTACAGAGAATCCTGTCGAATCTTGAAGATGCTACGAGCGACACTGCAGGCGGATACGATAAAAGATCTACTCCATTATTCATTAGCCGGAACACAAATGGAAGGAAATCCTATACTGCTGCGAATCCTATTTGTTCGTTAAAATCTTCCCGTGTCCAGTTCGTCATGGCCGTTTGTCGTACTTTTACAATGAAATTGACTTCCCTTGAGTCTCCAGTTAAGGATCAAAGTCGGAATAAATTGTTGGGATTGGATCGGTACTTGATATTTATTGTTTAGCTAATGTCCATCGACTTCTTTTGATCATTGGAATCTCAAGTGATCATCGTTTAAATCTACATGTAACGCAAATGTTATGGAAGAATTCGTTGCTTCCAATATACGAAACCGTGACTCGCCTCACAGAAGAGAGGAACTAAATTACGACGTAATTATGGGCAACGGAGGCAAGTTCCTGACCTTCAGGGCAAAGCGAACAGGTGCTGTTTCAGTGCATCTCAAGGACGCGACCCTCATTGCAAAATAGTTACCATTTTTTCGCAAAATCTTCTAAAGCTATTTTCTAGAAACTACAGCAAAAAAGGGTGCGTTTTAAGAAACATTTAAAACAGATTTATAATAAATGCCCTGAAAGTAATAATGTTCTACAAATAACTTCGAAAAGAAAGCAAGTACCTTCTGCCTTATCTTTTGCCTCCTTTTGTTCCTCTCTTGTTCTTTACCCTTTATTGCCTTACAGTGGAAATTTTTATTCCAGAAAAAGCAAAAAAGATCTTGTCTTTTTCTACTTGAAAATATACTCTTAAACTCAATATTCCTTTCTTGCCTTTGTCTCTTCTTTTTCTTCATTTTCTTACGCCTTTCCTTTCTTCCTCCTTCGTTCTTAACATTCGTTTTAGCTTCTGCTTTCCATTTTTTTGCTTATCCTAGCTTCTTTTTTCAAACCTCTTATCAATTGATAAGCGTATGTAAATAGAAGGTGTAAAAATAGAAGATGTAAAACTAGAAGATGTAAAAATAGAAGATGTCAACTATCAGAGAAGCTGAACCGGATACCCCACGTTATTTCTAGTCTTGCCAACACAAAAAATAAAACAAACTCCGCACTGAGAACGATACAATCTCTAAGTTTAATTTTAGCCTCGATCCAATTTATCAGTTCAGTTTAAGGATGATTCAAGAAGGTATCGCGATACCACCCTAAATGCCCGTCTTGTGACCTTTGACATTCGCTCGTGACAAGAAGCTTCACCATCGGTCACGAGCGACCAGAAACGAAAATCAAGACAAGAGGGAATTCGTGTCCCCAGTACTTTATCTGCAGAGTCTGAGGTAGGTCACTTTACGAAGGTCAGACCAGAGGACACCGCAGAAGTTTGTTCGGATGCTCCTGCAAAGATCGAGTGTAACGACTTCTCTTCCATGCATACCTCTCGGTATTGCCACCGTAGAACACTCTGATAAACTACGAGAGATAAACGGACCAAACTGGTTCCATTCGGAAAAAAATTTGTAACGAGAACTTCATGCTAACGTAGTCCCCTTCCGTGAGCTTTCCTCCCTGTTCCTGCGTTCAGACATGTATTAACATACAACGTGCTTACGTATTATTCCTTTTGGATCACCATTGGCTTCTCCAACTCATTTGCGTACCGGGCTGCTATTTAGATATACACTTCTTGTTAACGCTACAGCAGCTCACCATTGTCGACAGCTCAAAAGTAAAGAGACAATCACCTACAGTTAGGGTAAGTCGGGGAGAAATAGAACACATTTTTACCTAGGAGGGGAAGATATATCGACATATCATAAGATACAATCGAATCTCAAATAAAACAACAAAAAACAGGTATTGACTAATAGATTCACATTGAATCATTTTGATTTGATATCATTTTTATGCTTCTAATATCTTCTCATCTGATGAGGATGCAGTAGTTATCTACCAAGCATGATTGGCTCATGTCTAGAGTATAAAAGCCTATCTTAATGTGTAGCTAATGTGGAACCAACGTGGAACTAATTGTCAAGACTTCTACGTCAATTTACGTCAAGACACTCGAGACCAGTCAAGACATATAAACTACATGAAGTCAAAATTAGCCAAAACCATTATAAAATTGGAACCTTGTGGTGGCAATGACTTTCTCTTAGTGTCTACCAAGACAAGTTTGAATCACACGTTCTCCAAATGTGTTTTAAAGGCCGGAAGTCACCGAGTTGCAAGAGCCCTTGACACTGGAAACCGGTCAACCGCGTTCTGTGCACTTATGCAAGACCGGTTGTGACGTAAAGGTCAGAGAATTAGCCCTGCTCGGATACGGAACAACTTTTCCCGTACACGTAATACCGAGAGTCGGCTCATAGCTTGAGAAGAATACTGCAAGATCATGCATCCCGAGTGAACGACTCTGAACAATGAGAGCAAGAATGCTGACTGCATCGAGGAACGCAAACTGCTAGTTAATGTCAAGATACTAATGTTACGGTTTACGTTCGCGCATTACTTTACACTAATTTGTTCCTGAGTCACCTGCCATGACAGGGTGGTTCCGTATTTACCAAGAGCGGTCATTGTTCTTCATCAACCACTGACGTTCAGCAGCACTTCCTTGGCGTAACGCAAGAGGCAGTGTTTGCTGAAGATTTACATAACTGAAGATGGAGTAGCATCATCCTGATGTTACAAATTATCCTTGATACAGCAAAGTAACTGTTCAGCTGATTATCTCAGAAACTGAGAAGATAAGAGCAACTCGGTAGCACATTCCCTCGAAACAAGAAATTCCTGATTCAAACGCCTTCAACCCTGTGATAGCAAGTGATGATGTTAAGATAAAGGAATGGGAGATCATTATATCATCATGTTGAGGGTAATTATAGTCATCATTGTATAGAAATTGATGTTTGAAAGTGATTGCAAACATGTCTCGATCAGAATAACCGATAAGCAAGCTCTAATAAAGCAATCTTTCAGATATTCCGCAAATTCCTCAAGTAGTTTACTTGCTACTTGAAGCATCAATTTCCAAAGAATTTGCATTCGACTGAGTTGCTGTTATTCTCTGAATCGATAATCAGATAGCAAATAAGAGAATAAAATGCACAACAGTAACAAGGATGACTCTAAGAGTTGAATTGAGTGTCATTATGGTTACACTTGGATTATCTTGGCTGAATCGACAGTGCTGGTACGTATTATCTTCGTTTTGCGAAATGCTTCAGCTGAAAAAATCGGCTGGCATGCTGCTGTGATTGCACCGACCAGCCACGACTGTAACAAAGGCGAATGCGACTGTCGCAGTTCGACCCTGTGAACTCTTCTGCCACGAAGCACAGCGTTGGACTTGTCATTGGACAAAAACCCTGGTGCTGCCAAAGCGAATAAGCGTGCCAGAATGAAATCTTCGTCTTCTTCAAAGGCATGCTCGGATGCATTATTTATCATCGTAACAGTGCATCAACCAAGTCGCAAGACCGTGGTACATTCCTTATTGCTAGCGAAGTCTTAGGCTCACTTGAGAGGTCATAGCTTCAGTGGGAGGAGATGATGAACCCTTGACCTTAGCTTTGACTAGACACGATATTGCACGCGGATCGTGTCACTCTGAGATCTGCTCGTGTATGGGACAAAAGACGAAGGGAATGAAAGATGAAAGGATCGGTCTCATCCTGCTTCGAATTGGACATCAAGCGATTTCAAGATCAAAATTGCCTTTAGACTTATTAGAGATGACTCAGTATTGGTATTGGTTACGCTTCCAAGCTTCTGCTAACCAGTCTCTGAGTGAGTATAATTTTGTTTACCTTGAGCCATAAACTGTACTAAAGGTAAACAGATGGATCAAATGGATCTTTGGTTTCTTCACGAATGTATAGAATTGAAAGAAACTGAGGTAGATAATCGCTGGAAAAAAGTAGATGATGAATCTCCAGTAACGAGCGATGGATTCGATCTTGCACGATCGCTGCGAGCTGACAATTGAGTAAAAAGCAAGCGAAGAAAATCAGAAGAATGTTGTAAGTTGAAATAGACGCAATATTGTTCTAATTGCCACGTAGGCAAGGACGGATGAAGAAACGACGATGAAAACGTAAAAGAAGACCAGGAAGTTGGTCTTCGCAAAAAGCGAGCAAAGAAAAGGGTATATAAAATGGTGCGCATACTATATTCGTGTCTGTTGAGACTGTTTTCGCTCGACTTTCAATCTTAAACGCTCTCAATTGCAGAAGAAAACGCGAGACGGCGATAATGTTAGGATGAACTGGAAAAAGAGGAGAAACGAGGAAAGAATGTTAACTTAATTTGACCCTGATTGTTGAGCCAGAGGCCTGCTGGTCAACAACAAGCGAGTCGTGCGCGTGAAGATGATGAATTGAGTGCGATTCAATCGCTACCTCCCCATGATACCAACATCAGGGAGGAATTTATGACCTGTTGTAACAGAAAACTCCAAAGATAATCGCAGGAAGGTTGGCAGAATTTCAAAAAAGAGAAGAAAAAAATGCTAAAAGAAAAGAAAGCTCGAGAGGAAACTGAATGCAGCGTATGTTTATCCAGACGTGAATGGTAAATTCCTCTTCCTCTTTACTTTGAATGCTGGAGCATCTTCTCAGGCAAGTGCAGCAAACGAGCTGAAATTTTCTTGCACTGAAGAGTGGTGTACATAAACGTGTGATGAAATCTTTCCTAACAACCCTCTAGTATTTTAGTACATGCATCCTAAAATTACATCTCAGGGAGGAAGGTGTAAATTTACTTATCTGAAGAGAGCATCAGAAGCTACAAAATAAAATAGAATCATCTACATTCCCTATTTTATCTCAACATTAACACCAGTTTCAGGATCACGTCCATTGCTCACAATTAAGGATAATAAAGACTAGCATATTTATCAAAATGCATCTATTGCACTGAAAACTATTAGCTCAAAAAAATCAAAACAAGATGTCAATGTTTTATAAACTCTTATCTCTTCAAGGGTAAGAATTATAATAGAATGTTTCCTGAAACTATAATTATCCACAATTTTATGCAAAAAGAAGTGGAATTCTCTGCGGAAACTTGGTGTTTTGAAAACTAGTTACGCCAGTGATCGGATGGCTTGCAAGAAAAAGGTAGAAATAAAAGTTGGGGCAAGAAGTAAAAAGAGCAAAGGGTTGGATGGATATAAGAAGGAAACCAGGAAGCATCACTTCGTAAAACGCGAGTAAAACTGCTGCTCGGATAGCAGAGGACGTGCGTGCTGTTGCATGCCTTGCGAATTACTCGCTCGTTTATTCGACTTCCTCGATACTCGGTTAAGCGGTGGGTTCATCCTTACAGTTTTATCCATGGATCGTTGTTCCCCATGTCGATGAAGCGTTGCGGCACTTCCAACTAACTTAAAAAGTAATAACCATGTTTCTTGGAGCAGATTACTTGAATTTTGATTATGAATTAAGTCTCATCAGTGAAAAGCACTTCCCTCTTCTGCACTTAAAACCATGTCACCCAACAGACAATTAGTAAGAGAAAACTGAATAATCAAACTGATCACAGTGTCAACTACATGACACCCTTCTAAGATAGTCAACCTGAATATCCGGATATTCCATTTGAACATAGAATAATCAGAAAAAGGGAGAAGAAGAGGAATCTTCTTAAAAACAAGAGAAAAATGAGGTATCCTTTAAAAAAAGGGATAAACTGAAGAGCGGAGCAATAAAGCCTGAAGGGTAATTTAAAGTTAAGAACCAAGCAACATTGCACACGCCACTTTTCTCCTAGTCTCACCATCAGCTTATCAACAATAGTAATTACAAACATCCTCTAGATGTACCAATCATGAACCTGCAATTAAAATAAAAATCTCCCCTTCCGCGTTGAGACTAGCGTCATTAGCATTTTGCGTCCGCTGAAGGCGTCTGACTGGGAATCCAAAGACCGAAGTTCAGTTTATGTGTGATGCATATATTATATCAGTATGTGTGTATGGTGTGCGTTGACGCGAAACGAACAGGAGCAATATATATACATATATAGACAATGGCAGGTCATGGCAGGTCGACTTGCAAAGGATTCTTCTTCGAGGACTATAATTAACCTGCAACGTTTTTTCTTGTTACAGATGGGCTCGCACACAATCGGCCTCGTCACTTCAGGGTTCCTTCTTCTGGCACTGCTAACAGGAAGTTACGCCGCTCTAGGTGAGTGCATCGACTTCTCTATTCTTCTAATTTTTGAACTGTCACGACTTAGTAAACGGCCACTTTGCTAACTCCATAATACAACTCTCATTCCATTATCATCAGTTCGAACTTGAACTCACTCTCAATGCTAATGATCTTATTAGCTCCTTATTACCTTAACAAATATGAAAATGAATTCCTTCAGCAGTAGCGGTACACTAGACTAAACGGTAAACCATTTCAAATTGTGAGAGACAGCGATCTCTGCTGTAAAATGGATCTTACATTTATTCAGCATTTACAGTCATCACAGTACCTATTATCATTACAGAATATACAATTTTCCTTGTTGGAGACAGGTTCCAATTTAAAAATTCGATTTCCTCATTTTACTCAAGAAATATTAAACTTGGAATTTTTTCCTTTTGTAGCATTAATCAATTTTTAATTAGAATTATGCTCACAGAGCGAGAAAATATTTTATTCAAATATTTTTTAGTAAAAAGAAAATATTCAATTTTGAAGTCAGATTTTGAATTCTTTGTTTTATGCAAAAAGTATCAAAATTAAATATTTTTTCGCTCTGTACACAGTCTTAGATTTGAAAAAAGATTAGTGCTACAGAGCGAAAAAATATTTATATATAAATTTCGTTGAGTAAAATGAAGAATAGAATTTCGAGCTTGACACTTGGGTCCAACGCCCTTAAGGGCATGTAAGACTTACCCGATCCCTACCTTACCGACATTTTTTTGTCTGCAACGTTACGTCTACATTTATTGAGATATCAAATTGAAAATTTCTAAAATTGATGCTAAAGCATTAAGGTACGTTAATCTGGTCTTAAATATTGACATTTATAAAAAAATGTAAGACCAGATAAACATACCTTAGCAAATTTTCTTCAATTTTAGAAATTTTCAATTTGATATCTCAATAAATGTAGACGTAACGTTGCAGACAAAAAAATGTCGGTAAGGTAGGGATCGGGTAAGTCTTACATGCCCTTAATGTATAAAATATAAACTTTATATTAAGATTTGTTAGAAAATTATTAAAAAATTGAACAAATTTTTCTCTCGGAGAAAATACTTCAAATTGGGTATTGCAAAGGTATTTAACACAATTCAAGAAAATAAAAATATTTTGACTGACCATCCAGAAAAGATGTATTTAAGAAATAATGACTTGTCTATCAGATTAGACAAGTTAAGGGCCAAAAGATTGCTGCTTTTCATAATTTCAACTGTTTCCTTTTTTCTAATAAGTCTCTTGTTTGATACTGCTGAAGGGACTGAAAATGACTATTATTAACGTAATGAGGTACTAGTCCTTCAACCTTTATAAAAGGTATATCATCATCATTAACATTATAATCATGCAATGCCACAAAAAATCTACATCCTCTAATTCCACATATGCCTATAAAAGATATATCATTAAAATGGACTGGCGTTTAAGTTTGATTTCCGAAGAACTGCTTAGTTATTCTCAAGTCACACGTTTCACAAGATATATATTGAATCCCAGCTGCAAACCCGTAATTGGTGCAGTTCCTCGTTAATTACTCATCCCTGCTTGCTTTAAATAATTACATGTCATTACTATTCGTTACACACCATTTAATTTTCATCCTGTATTTTTTCTCTCTAATTATTATTTTCTTCACTGTTAACTCTTCATAGCTGTGAGTGGCCTCTCGAGTTTTCACACCTATGTATCTCTTTATGAGTTTAGTTACGTCGTTAGTAGCTAAGAATATTCATAATCCATCGCAAGTCTAGAGCGAATAAGATGGATTAGTTTACTTTACACTTTTAAATAAAGAATCAAAGGATATCGTCCTCGGATTGACGGATCTATATTTAATTGATCATAAGCCTATAAATACCGTGAGAGATTATGTTAATTTCTTGATATTTTTACAGCAAGGACAGCATTCGAGAAGTTGACTGATTACGATTACCGAGGAACGACATACTACAGTGTTCGAAATTTGTCCCTTTATGAATGTCAAGGATGGTGCAGAGAAGAGGCGGAGTGCCAGGCGGCGGCTTTCTCCTTCGTGGTGAATCCTCTGGCACCCATGCAAGACACCCTTTGTGAATTGCAAAATGAAACTGCCGCAACGAATCCTTCCGCTCAACCTCAGAAGGCCGCGAACATGTACTACATGACTAAGCTACAAATCAGATCTGGTGAGCACGATGAACTTCTTATTAGTCTTTGAACTTCAATTCTAAAGCTTAGTACTTTCAAGATTTGTTTAGAGTCACTCTACTTCAAAAATATGACCTACCCAGAATTTTATTCCATTTTCAAACAGAGATCTGATCGGGGTCCAAACACAAGATTAAATTTAAAAATTCTAACTCCACACGTATTTTATACTGCACTTTTTGTCGCAATCAATCATCAGACCAATAATCGGGGAATACTGAAATCTCTGAATTAATTAATTTCTTCTTCGAACTGACTCAGGAATGCAATCCATCATTCAGAAACTATTCACATCACAGAGGGATACAATTTCAAACTAGAGTTCAATATAATTAGTTATATCGTTAGACAATGTTCTCGTCTTCAATAGAATAATTAATCAATTGTTGAGTTATAGTTCAATAATCAATTATACTTGGTTTCAACATTGAAATGATTTTTGATTTTTAAGTATTAAACGCTTGAAGAAATTGACTATATATACACTGAGAAAAATGTTTGGTGCGGACAACAAAACTTTTTGTTGCTATAGAAGCATCAAAAATTGTTTGGTTGTGCCAACCAAATCTTGGTTCTTTCAAAAAACTTTTTGTTGAACCAAGAAAATTCATTTGAACCAACAAAATCTCAGTCAGTCTCAGTTTTGGTTGAATTAACAAAACTTTGGTTAGTTCAACAAAAATGTTGTTGCTTCTATAGAAACAAAATTTTTTGTTGTCCGCACCAAACATTTTTCTCAGAGTATAAATACTGACGGAATAAGAACATTAGAATGAACACCCAGAGAAAAAGTTTGTTTAAATCAAATAAACGTATATTTCGCCTCAGAGCCAACTAAAAAATATCTTGAATAAAATAAAATTTGTTTGATTCAAAGATATTTTTTCTTTGAATTACGAATAAAATTTCTTTGAATCAAAAAAATCAAAGAAAAAATATTTTTGAATCAAATAAATTTTATTTAATTCAAAGGTATTTTTTAGTTGGCTCTGAGGCAAATATACGTTTATGTATTTGATTTAAACAAACTTTTTCTCTAGGTGAAGTTGAACTAAAAATCATGATTTTCCTTTCTCTAATTGACTCTTTTCTCATGATTTTAATCAGTGAAAACTGTATATCAGTAGTTTAATAACGATTACGGAAAAATTCAGTGAATTTTCACTGAATAAAATCTTGAAAATGGAGTTACTGAAAATCAGTGACCTTCCACTGATTCAATTTGAGGGAGTGGATGATATTTAAAAGTTTATTGTTAGACCTTTTCCTCCTAAATTTGAATTTATGGAATCTTGAGAGCCGAGAAGGGAAATGAACAGCAGCCTGACAAGTAAATTGAAAGGCGTTCTAACTAAACTTCTACCTGACATAAACTGGTACGTTTTCACCTGGGCGGCGTCAAACAATACATCAAGCTGGTACCTAGGAAAGCATATCTTCCGAACTAACTACTCTTAAGGACAATCCCTAGTAAACACCAGGTATACTATTGCTCCAAGTTAAGAAAACGGTAAGGGTACGCCGGTAGGACAAGAAAGGTGTCGAAGCTTTCGAGTGGCTCAAAGAAGAGCCTAATATTGGTTTAACAACTCTGCTGGTGCGAAACGATCTACACCTATACAATTCACACCCGCAGGGGTGTTAAATGACAGCAATTTTGGCCTTTAGGGCGTTTAGCTTCAACTAGCCTTACCAGCTTACCTGTCCTTGGGTCTTGGGCGCCATCTCATGCAGATTAAGGATCAACGCAGCGTCCTTATTCCTTCAAGTCGTTTAAACACTTTAGGCTTTAGCTCTACCTTCGGCTTTAGTTTAAGTTTAAGTTTTAAGTTTATGGTAAGAAGACCCGATAATACAAGGCGTCAAGGCGAATAAGTTTAACTCGAAGAACAATCCTACTTGTCAGGTTGCAGGTGTTTCGAAAAGAGAAACTCAAAGCCAGAGATTTCATAGCTTTAGCTGAAGGAATCTGAATATATTTCCTGAATCCTGAGGATGGAAAAATTATCCCATGATAAAATTGATGCATTTCATTTAAAATTGATGACACAATCTTTTAATGCAACTCTGACACGAAATTCTGAACATCTTCGGAAAGTCTTCGATACGAAATGCCTAAGGCGAATGATTGGCACAATTGAATTCAATTTCGAACCTTGCGAAAGTACTAACCTCCTTTTACCTAATGAATAACGACCTTTGTCTGAATTTTGCAATATACTTAATAATCCCAGATATTGTTCATTATGACGAAGATCAATCTGTGAGACAAGATAAGCAATGTGAGTCACCGATACGCGATTAGCACGCAACGGTTCATTGGCACGGGCTCGTGATGAAGCGCCAGGCAATCGATAACGCTCAAATTATCAGCAGTGAGAGGCAAAGAAAATAGAACGCAGGTGGATTTGCTCTCGAAAAGCAATCCTGAGTCAGAATCACGTGCATTATGGTGTATGTTATGCTAACAATATTAATTCTATAGCGTGTAATTCGTGATGTTTAAACACTTTACGCTAAATATGCTAAAAAAAAAGCTCGTAAAAAGCAGTCAGACATGAATTGAAACAGTAATTAAAATAACATTCAGAGAGATAACTGAAATTTGTATTAAATGATTTATTACGACGTAGAAATTTCTTGTATTCTAAATTAAAAAAATTTCTTAAATAGAACCAAGTGGCAAGCATCTAACAATTCCCATTTCTTCCTATTGTTTGTACTCTAACAGTTTCTTTATTATAATATTGCGAATACTTTACAACTCCCACGGTTTTTTAGGAGCTGAAGCAGAACCGTAACTAGAAAAAGTTTCAAAATATTGATTCATTTTCATTGAAAATAATTCTGTATAAAAGAAATCAGTGATTATTCACTGAAATTCGAGTAGTTTTCATCTGATTTCACAGTAAAAAAACTAAAAAAGTAGAAAAGTAGAAAAAACAGGAAATTATTTAAGAAAAAAGAGTTATGGAAGAATTCTTTGAATTCCAGAAACGGTTTTGAACATTGAATGCTAATCAAGGGAGAATACTTGAATCATGCATACTTCGATCGCGGACGCTATTCGGGTCGTCTGTTACAGGCGTTCTTCCAGGAATTGAATCGATTCAGCCTCGTTCAGAATTAAACTGAAGTTCGCAACGTTTACGACAACGAAAAGCTTTTCTTCTTGTAAAAAGCACGAGACCTAAAATTTTATTCTTTTAAATGGCTTCATTTCATGTCCAAAGAAGCCCAAAACAATTTAATCCTCCTTCCACTCTATAGGATCACTCCAAAAATCAATCATTCGAAATCTGACAAAACAGACTTCTGAGTTTTTGTGACTGATAAACCGGAATATATTCACTGTTTAATATACTAGGATATATTTTTTCAGGGAAGTCTTCAAAAATATAAAATTTTGTAATATTTATGATTGATAACCGTATTTCAAATATACGCTTTTTATTGTTGAAGATCCACGATTCTTGATCTCATATAATAAAAGTAAATAAAGTAGGAATTTATTACCACTTTATTACGAAAGACAATCAAATTCCTTCTTGAATCAACCTTGAATTTTGAAAGAAATGTATTTTTATACCTATCATTTGTCTGACAACGAGCGAAAAAAATGTTTAAGGGCCCTTTCAAACTCAATTTTTTTAGGATACCCTACATATTTTGCAATAAAACGAAATTAAATGCATCAAAACGTAATTCTCTGTGAATAAAGTTTTTATTCAAGTGTTTTCTAAGAACATAAATTTTGTTTTTATGTAAAATCCTATCTGAACTTACTGGGAATTTCTAGGACCAAATATATGGAAATATGCACCTTGGCCTATACGTGGAGTACGTATAAAAGGATTATAAAGTATAGTAATTCGTTCAGGTCCAGTTGATACAAAACGATTTCCATTTGGCAATAATAGATGAGTACCAGCTGGTACATTCTCCCGAATTACTACACTGGTCCTATTTGGATTATAAGGAATAATTAATGTTGATGTTTGAGGTGGAAGAGGAACATTATTTTCTGCCCGTCCATTTTGAGACTGTGAACTTAATTCTGTAAGAAGAAAATGGAAATTTGAAAAAAAAATTACAAAAAAAATTAAACAGAAAAAATTTCAGGATTGATCACTCGATATTTGAATTGAAAAGATTTAAAATGTTTTTGGGGATTTAAAAAGGAAGCAATTTTAACATAACATTTAATCTAAAGTACTTCATATATATAGTCCAAATTTTGAAGGACTTTTCTAATTCTTATGATAATGATATTATCTTCTATTAGACTTACGAATGAAATTAAAGACAACCATAAAGGTGAGGAGTAGAGTGCCAATAACGATCTTCATTTTTTTCGAAATTTGATATATATTAACCAAGATTCGATAATACAACAGTAAATTTAACACAACATGAATTTAACACTTTTCAAATCCTCATATAACAATAAATTTTTTTATTCATGTAAATTTTACGCGTCACCTTGAGTAGATATGATGAAATGATTTATCACATCTAGTGACGAATTCAAGCGAGATTTGCTCCGAGATTTGAAAAGAAAGAAACTCAAGTTCGCAATGTTTACGAAAATGAAATCACGAATCTGAGAATCTATGTCTTATTGTTAATCATCTATTCATGAAACTTGTGAAACAAAATCAGAACAAGACTACTTATATCTTTAACTCGATTAAAAATTAGCATAAATAATCCATTATTCTTTCTTTTAATATACTCTTCTGACTTTACATAATATTTCTTTTGCAGAAAACGTTTGTCTGCGACCATGGTCCTTCGAACGTGTTCCAAATAAGATGATCCGAAGTCTTGACAATGCCCTAATCTATACCTCGACTAAAGAAGCGTGTCTGGCAGCTTGTCTGAATGAACATCGATTCACCTGTCGTTCTGTTGAATATAATTACGTCACCCTTCAATGTCACCTAAGCGATTCAGACCGAAGAACTAGTGGCCAATTTATACAATTCGTAGATGCCCAGGGAGTCGACTATTTCGAAAATCTTTGTCTCAAAGGTAGCTACTCTTCTAAAACTAAAAAGTTATACAACAAACTCACGAGAGCAAATATTAAATTGAATACTAACTGATGAATCGTTATTTATTACAGGAAAAGAAGCTTGTAAAACGAAAAGGAAGTTCATGGTACCCAGAATTGGGGTGAGCGAAGACAAGATTGCTCAGTATGCTGGGCTTCATTATTACACGGACAAAGAGCTTCAGGTTCAAAATGAGTCAGCATGCAAACTGGCCTGCGAGATCGAGAACGAATTTCTTTGCAGGTCCTATCTGTACCGTGGCCCCCCTCTGGGCACTGCTTACAATTGCCAACTTTTCCATCTGGACCACTGGACACTTCCTGATGGACCTAACGCCTACCTGAATGCTGAGAGGCCTCTGATTGATAATGGAGAAAGAATCGGTTCATACTTTGAAAATATGTGCGAAAGTAGGTGTACAATTTTATTTATTATAGATAAGTGTCTTTTGACAAGAATTTTTATTCATTTTATTCGCCTTTTTCAGAGGGTCCCACTGAACCTAGCCCAGATAACTCCACTGCAACTTCAGAAGGCACCAAGGTTGTACCTCCTGAGAAGGAAAACTGTGATAAGACTGGAACTTGCTATGATGGTAAGGACATTGAATGTTCGTAAAGAAACAACCTTGAAAGTTTTAGTATATCAATTATCAACAGACCAAGAATCTCGACATTTCTTTAAATATTAAATTAATATTTTCAGTGTCAGTGGACTGCAAAGATACACGAATTGCGGTTCAAGTGAAGACAAATAAGCCATTCAATGGACGAATCTACGCTTTGGGACGTTCTGAGACTTGCAACAACGACATCATCAACAGTGACCTCTTCAGACTTGACTTGACCATGAGTGGACAGGATTGTAATACGCAAAGCGTGGTAGGTATCCTCGCAAATAAGGATATCGCTTCTTCCTATCTCAACTTCCATTTATCACCAACGCAATTCTTAACAAGAACATCAAATGAATAATTTGTTCATTAAGAAATCACTTAACACATCATGGATGCTGCTTCGAGCTTTGAAATATTTGAATTTCAGATAGACTGATGAGAAAATAATAAGAATCTTGTATCTTCTCTCGGTGCATATGAAATTTTATAATTCAGAAGAAGACTTGTGTAAATATTTCACATAACTATTGCTTAATGCACACTGCACAACCATTAATTATAAGTTTATCATCATATAGGTTCACAGCTTCATACATTCAGAAAAATAACTCCTCGTCAGTAAAGTTGAATCTCTCTCTGCAATGAGAGATAAAATGATATTAAATGATCTTCGGGGTATAAAAGTTATTTTTCTGACTGTCCTCACGGTGACTGTTGGTTAAAAATTTCGCATTTTTAAGCTGCCTGTTGACCTGCAGCGTGACGGTTTTCAGACTGGGATTTATTCTAACACAGTTGTGTTACAACACCACTCTGTGGTAATGACCAAAGCCGACAAGATCTACAAGGTCAAGTGCACTTACGATATGTCTTCCAAGAACATCACCTTCGGGATGATGCCCATTAGAGATCCAGACATGATCAGCATCACGAGCGCACCTGAAGCACCACCTCCAAGGATCAGAATTCTGGACAGCAGGACGCGAGAGGTCGAGACTGTTCGTATTGGAGACAAGCTCACTTTCAGAATTGAAATCCCAGAAGACAGTGAGTCAACATTTTATTGTGATTTATTTATTATATAAATAATGATTCATTTCTCTAATATCTTGCATTTTTTTTAAACATTAGCTCCTTATGGAATTTTCGCCCGTAGCTGTGTTGCTATGGCTAAAGACTCAAAGAGCACTTTCCAAATCATCGACGATGAAGGGTGAGTTATTTTCGTCAAATTCTGAATTTCTAATGAAGAGAATCAAATAAAATACAAGAAGAACGATTTCTAAGGATAAAAACATACTGAAATTAATATTTTTCAGATGTCCCTTGGATCCTTCAATTTTCCCGAGCTTCACACCCGACGGAAACGCTTTACAATCTGTCTACGAGGCATTTAGGTTTACTGAATCTTACGGTGTAATTTTCCAGTGCAACGTAAAGTACTGTCTCGGACCATGTGAACCGGTAAGAATCAAAAACTTGTTTTTTGCCCTGAATACTGGATAAAAATACAATCTCTTTTCAGAAAAAGTAATAACAAAATATCTAATCTTTTGACTGAAGACGATAAGATAATCTTGTTAGTATGGAGTTATTTAAGTCATTGACCTATTAATAATCTCATTATCATTTTTGCATTGATTCTAAAGTACGCAATTTAAATTATAATTCCCAGACTTCAATAATAATAAATTATTGGTCGTTACTTAACCGATGAACGGACAAATAAATTTTTTAAATCCATAACTGGATAGAGTTGATGTCTGTCTATCATGATAATAAAGATGGGCGTAAGAAATGATTGGACAAATTATCGCTCGGATTTCACTCTCAAATTGATTCTGATTTCGAAATGTCGACAAGTAATCAGTCTCGATATTCTCAACACTAAACCTATATCACTAATAACTCTGATGAAATATTCCATTATTTTAACAACAAAATATCTCTTTAAATTAAAAATCTATCAAAATATTTATAAACTATTTAGCTTCTCTTACTTTTTTTCCCCCATCATATTAAAATGATTTCATTGTGTTTCTGTCGTAAATAATTATCTGCATTTAACAATTTTTCAGGCTGTGTGTGAATGGGGTCGTGAATCTGTCGAGTCTTGGGGCAAAAGACGCAGAAGAAATGTCGCAAATACCACCGAAGAAAAATCGGAGGATATGACTCTGTCCCAAGAAATTCTAGTTCTGGACTTTGGTGATGAGAAACAGACTGACTTCTTGAAGAATGACGCCAGCATAGACTTCAACGAACTCGGTAAGTTTATATTTAAACATTCCTTTTAAACATTCATTTTAAAGACCTTTTTAAACTCATTTCAAAAAAATTTTACAAGTTGTTGAATTGATTCAATTTGCATTTAAATAGAAAAAGACTGTGAAGTTTGCCCAAGGCTTCGAATAAAAAACTAACTTTTTCTCTGTTTTTATTTCAAGACAAAACCATAACAATTGAGCGACCATGTCCGACAGCCGGTTCTTTATTGGCAATGCGAGTGACCTGTGCTCTTCTAGTTCTCATCTATATCTCAACGCTTTTCTGTTATTACATGAAGAAATGGCTAACGCCGCGCAAGATGATGCCTTAAGAATATATTTTTGGGACTTTAGAACTTGTGCAAAAGAAAGCGAGAACTGTGTGCGAGAGAGATGAATGAAACTGCTTAGAGAGAAAGAGAAGGGGAGCGAAAAAGCTTAGATGCAAAAACGTATAATATAAATTCATATTTCATACACATTCATACACAAAGCATACGAAAAAACCACGCGAGCTCGTCATCATCAAGTGACGGCGCGTGATTATCCTAAGATCATCATACACAGCAAGAAACAAACGTCAATAATTGATTGACGTCACATCTATTTAAGAACACTTCAAATAAACATTCCCTAACACCTTCATTATCCTTCGGCTACTTTTGAACGTGTTGCAAAGAAACCTACTAGTACTCAGGGATCCGATCGAAGAATTGTGAAAAAATCGATTCCTTCGACACTCAAACAATGAAAAATTTTTGTGAAACCATCTTCGGATAGGATTAAAGTTCCGCCCCTGATTTAATTATGGATCGACTTGTAACTCGCATCAAGACTAGCGGTATTTAAACGTTCACGCTTGACTAACGTCTCTATATCGATAAAACTAGTTAAGCTACTTTAGAGTCTAAGATTTAAGCGACAACTAGACTAAACGAAAACATCTTTGTAAGACCAGAGCTGGGCTACCACTCCCAGAAATACTCGGAATACGAAATTTAATTTTTCATTCTAAATTGCATTTGAGTTGTCACTGGCAAAATATTCGTTTTTATAATTTATAGCTTAGCAAGTTAGTTTTCTCAAGCTATTCCATTGAATAGTTTATAAAGCTTCTAGAATAAAATTGTGCAATACAAAAATGCGAAGGGACACGCACAAATGAGTTTCCAATTCCAGATGAGGAATAAAACTTTAGTGAGAAAGAATGAGAGCATGATTGTGGATCTTTGTGCATGTGTGTGTGTGTGCGTGTGTGTGATTTTTCACTTTTGAGTGAATAAGTAATTTTCAATTTTAAAACTCAATATCCATACTTTGCATTAGCATTTATTTAAACTTTTACTGTTACGGTAGTGTCCTTTAATTTAAGGAACTTCTTCAATGTCATAAACTATAAAGTAATCAAAGTACTCATTAATTTAAAAGTTTTTAATTTATTATTAACGATAAATTAAAAATTCTTCAAATTTTTAATCGGTAGATTCAAGCCCAGCTCTGAAATCCACTTTCGCGACGATTCGTTAATTGTAAATTTCGAAGAAAAATTTTGCCAAATCTCACGAAGCAAAAAGTCACATTGTATAACTAAGTCGGTATTTATTGTATTTTGTATTATTAATGTTATTATCGTATTACTTTTTTGGCACTTAGATTTAGAATTTTAGACAAATGAAATTTGACTAGGGGTGAAAATTTCTAAATTTCAAATTTTCTCAACGAATTTTGCGAGGATTTTAACCAAAGGTGAAGTACAGAAAGACGATCGTCGCGAAAACGAAACTCGACGTAGTTTCCAAAATTCTTTAGTGTACGAATGTCCGATTAATTTGGGCATCGTCCGTACTTTTTGAGTACAATCTTTAGAGGAGTTTTCGATACTCCAGTACCGCCAAGTGTACTTATTTCCTCAGACTGTGAATCACGACATATCCTCTACTTCATAATGCCAATATCGCTATTCGTACAAAGATCAAAAGGATTTCTTTTTTTTTAATTTAATTTTTTTAACTTTATAAAAGAAAAGAGTGTAACCAACATAAAAATTTTTGACCGATTTACAAAAAAGGTCCTCTAATTTGAAAAATTCAATAAAAATGTCTTGATTTTCCTTTTGATCTTGTTTGACTTGTCATCTCAGAAGTCTGTACATGATGATGCGATGCCAGTGAAGTATGAACTCTCTCGATATTGTAGAAAATTTTTTTCATGAGATTATATAGACTGTAAGAGAAAGTTTTCTACAAAATGAGGGAAAACAAATTTAAGAGTTGGGAAACAAGCGTTTGTAATAGCCAAGTTGAAAAGAACATAACTTTCGGCTTACAATGTTTATTTCGCCAGCAGAGGGGAAAGGGCAATCGATTCGCAAAATTAGATTAGATATCGTATAATTCGTACATTGTACACGTACTTTATATAGCGTTCAATTGAAAATCGACCCTCGTATGGTCGAAAATTAAATGAAGAGCAAAATGGAAAAATGTATATATAATACGGCGTAAACACACATACATCAAGTATCTTATATGTATTTGTACTCTATTTATATACACGTCTGTTTTAATAATTAAATGAGATCAATTCTGATAATTTTCGTTGGATCATTTTCTACCATACATTATGATAGCAAAGTAACAACAGCAAATAAACTATAGTTGCAACCACGTGACGTATATGTATTAATCATTCTACAAAAGTTTCTAGCGAAACGCGTTTATATGGCTGAATCATAATCCCAAACATGAAACATTTGGTCATGCAAATTCCTAAAATACTTTTAAGAAATATTATTCCACATTTTGTGAATTTTTATAAACATTTTCCCAAGATTGGGAAAATTTTCTTAATGCTCTTGAATGAGCTGCAGATTCGCATTTAAATTCAGAACTTTTGAGACAAATAACTTAAATAGAAAATCAAAAAGTTTTTCGGAATAATTCCAAATTTTTAGTAGGTATTTTTTAATTCAGAAATATTTAGCGAATTTCTTTATTTTTCCAATATTTCATTAAAAGATTTAGGAAAATATCCTGTAATTTAGGAAATTGAAAATCTTATCTTATACTTTTGTAGAGAGTTTTCCTGAATCTTTTGGTAGTTTATTTAAAAACTCTTCATGAATTAAAAAATGCCTACTAAATAATATTGAGAATAGTCCCAAAAAATCTTTTCGAAACTTTCCCTAAAAATCTTGGGTAAAATTCACAAAATTTGTAGAAACATAATATTCCCCAAAAGCGTTTCTGGAATTTTCCCTATAAAATGTTTGGGAAAATCCTGAAAAGTGCAGAAATCCGCGTCCCAACAATTTTAGGAAAAATTCTCTAAAAAATTTTCACAGTATACAGCCCGAAGTAGTTATTTATAAAAGCTAAATCACAAGAAGCTCAAGCTGAAATTATCAGATGAGCCCCACGTGTGAATTGATTCTCGCAAAAAGTGAATATGTACTTCGAAACTTATGTTCATGCCCATTTGCAAGTAAGCTCGATAAGCTCAGCTGTATGTAAGATGTTGTTTACATCTGGTAAGCATGCAATCAAAAACTCGTGATTGGCTCACTGCCAGTGACCATCTGCACGTATACAATTAATTGATATGAAGCAATGAGTTATAAATTCTTAAATTCTAAGATTGACATTAATCTTGACAGTTACTACCGATATAAATAATTACAATATCACAATATATTTCCCATAATTCTCTTTAAAATCCACTTCGAAGCCAATTTCCTTCTTTTCTTTTTATATAATTGATGATGATAAAGCGATGAAGACATTTTCCTGGGAAAAAATCAAACGTCTTCATCTTGAGATATTGGTTATAATTTTCAGTGACGCACAAAAATGATGATATGTATTTATCAATAGGGAAACAGAATTTCCCACTTAATCTACTTTTTATTATTTTGCCTCGTTTTTATATACTTATTTATTTCTCAACAGTCATGCAGTCGATAAAGTGGAACTCGACATATCGTTGCCTTCTAACAACGACGACGTCAATGTTATCGATTACCCTTTTTCGTCGACTGAAACCAAATGAAAAGAAACAGCACGCTGTCAAGCAAGCTTCTTCAATGGAAGAAATGGAGAAAATGAAAAGTGTCAAAACTCAAAAATCTATCATCATCCGGTCGTGCTACGCCGAGTGTTTAGACATGGCAGCCACGATACGCCTTCACTATTGATAAGATAAGGTACGCCTGTGTGCGTGATGCGTCTTATGTGTTTTCTATGCATGCACGTCAACGTGATGTACGAATTTTATATATTTACTTTGCAAATTATATATTTATAATTATATATATATTTACTCTGTGAAAAATTGTTACGATTTTTCAAGGGGAAAACCCACCCTCACCAGATTTGCAATCGCTCAAAAAATCATTTACCACTTCACTGTAAATCTATTCAGGTAACCAGGTATGCATGAGTAGGCGCCGCGTCGCACAAGCGCCCACAAAGCCAAGCTAAGTATTTCTGTATTTAACGTGGGCTAACGCGTGGGATGAAATGTAGCAAGTTTAACCTTATAATACGTGTTCCTCAAGAATATGAGATTTTAAATTTATGTGTTCAGACGCTATTTAATTTTTTTGCAAAGCGAATTGATACAACAATCTTTGGATCGGCAAAAAAAAGTTTCGAAAAAAAAACTTGGAAATTCCCAAAGATGGTTTTCTGTCAATAAAAATTAAAAAGTATGCAGAGATACCTATATACATCTGGTGATTAAAAAACGGAGTTATATACGTAAGAACAGTAAATATGCGTCATTATTATCACAAGGCTACGGCTCGCGATAAAAAGTAGGAACTCCTGACTCAAGAAATATAATATCATGCTGAATGAGGAATGGAAAAATAATTGTGTCCCACTTTTCGAAAGGAAAAGTTACCTATTTCGAAATTTTTCTAGTTCTCCCACTGCACCCTTTTCTTCTACGGACCTGTTGAGGCCTTTAGGCTTTTAGGGGACGGTTACACACACAATCACACATACATATAAATAAACCCTCCCACAGAGAGTCGACAGTGTAGAGACTGTAGATTTCTATAGTGTAGAATGTGGATTAAAAGAAACTGTAAAGAAAAGGTTTGGATAGAAGTGCACGTGTGACGCTCTCCCACTTAGCTTGATGCATAAATGCAAAACTGTGATTTTAGCGAGAGCATGTTTTTTTCCTTGCTGATTTGAATGGAAATATACAAGGGATTGTCGGCCTGTCAGCAACAGTATAAACAGTAGACAAACTACATATTAGCCACAATGAGAATAATCTTTCAAAGAGGGATATGAAGCGATTTATTATTAGTACGAGATAATAATTCTTTCGTCAGTCATCACTTTATGATAAGTGGGTGGAAGGTTAAGAACTCATAAAGACACAAAGTATTCGCGAGTTTCGTTAAGAGCAAAGAGCAACTGGTTAGACACTTTCATTCTAAGTGTTGCTTATAAAAATAATTTATGAAGTAATTGCACAAGAGTATAATAACGGGAAGCATGTTTAAGTTTTATTTAAATAAATCACGTCATCAATTGGCAGTGCCACTCGGTTTCTTTCAGTGGAACGATTACGTATACTGTTCCTTTTTGATGCCACGCAGTCTCGTATTTTAATTTTATGCCTGCATGAATAGTTCTGAATGTTCAAATTAACGAATTTTTGTATTGATTGTATTTTAAACTAGAAACAGCTTTAAAATATTGATGCATTTGCATAATATCCTTGGATAAAATAGAATTGGGAAAAAATATTTCGTTCGATTGAATATTCGAAACTGCTAGTACATTTAATTTTTTCAAAAGAATCTGTAAAGATCTTCTGGAATTTGAAAAAATGCCAGTGAATTTTAAGGGATTTCAAGAAATTTTAAAGAATTGCAGAAAAGATTTCAAATTTTCAAAAAACACTGAATTTTAAGCGATTTGATGGACTTTATAGATTGAAATGCATTTTAAAGGATTTATAAGAATTTCAAGGGATTATTTGATGGATTTCATACCCAGAGAAAAAGTTTGTTTGAATCAAATAAACGTATATTTGACTCAGAGCCAACTAAAAAAATATCTTTGAACTAAATAAAATTTATTTGATTCAAAGATATTTTTTCTTTGAATTAAAAAGAAAATTTCTTTGAATCAAACAAATCAAAGAAAAAATATCTTTCAATTCTCTAAAACTGAATCAGTCAAAAGTCACTGAAATTTTCAGTCATCTTCACTAAACTACTAAAAATTTCAGTGACTTTTCACTGATTTCCAGTAGATTTATCACTGATTAAAATCGTGAGAAAAGAGTCACTGCAAATCAGTGGAATTTGACTGGTAATCAGTTAAATTTCACTGATTCAAGTTTAGAGAGAATCAAATCAATTTTATTTAATTCAAAGGTATTTTTTAGTTTGCTCTGAGGCAAATCTACGTTTATTTGATTCAAACAAACTTTTTTTCTGGGTGCAAGAAATTTGGATAGATTTTTCGGAGTCTCAAAATATTGCACTAAATGTTAAAAGATTTCAAGGAATTTAGTAATATTTCACAAGATTTAAAAGAATTTCTCTAAATTCTGATAAATTCCGAGGTGTATTATGAAATTTAAAGAAATTTCAAAATCATTAACTGGATTTCGAAAGTCGTCATTAGATCAGAGAGAATTCAAAAGATTGCACTTAATTTCAAGGAAAATCAAAAGATTTCTCTCGATTTCCCAAGGATTTCAAAAATTAAAAACCAGTGTGTCAGTGTAACACATGTTGCTCGTATACCGCATCCGGATTCGACCCTGTATCTTTCATTCTCCACTATACACAGAATCAGACAAGTATGCTTTAGATAAGGGCTGTTCAAATAATAAGAGTGTAGAGTTTGTAGTACGTAGAACGAGGTAGGTGTAAAAGAAAAAGGTTCCATTTCCTGTGTACACTGCATATACAATTACAATTACGTTGCATATACATATACAGCATACGCATGTATGCAGTGAAGCGAGAGACAAGAAGGCGAGAGGAAGAGAGACGGAATAGCCGACATCATTTGGGCGCCAAGAAGTCTGGCTCTGGTTACGCGACCATTTGGGGCGCCAAGCTGTAGGAGGGTAGAGGGGTTTACTCTGATGGTGGTGAGGGGCAAGAAGTGAGCGGTGGAATCGCATCGAAGGGGCCCCGCATACCACATTCCAGCGGGACGCGGGTTTTCAAACATGGCTACCCGCGTGAATGTAGGTCCTCGACCGATCCTATATAATACACAGCGCCGTGCCGAGCCTTCCACTTGTTCCCCCTCATCACCCTTCGTTCTTCGAACCGATTCTATATGTGCCCCTTCTCCATGACTCCAGTCCCCCTATCACCCCCTCCCCTGCCCCCTAACTCTCGACCACACTCAAACCCGGACGGCTAAGCCGACGAGGCGACACCCTGTCTGGGGAACGAGCTGTGTTGCCACGTTGCGCCTACCTTCGGCCCAAGGACAAATCCGATCGTGCCAGCCGCTGTGGCGCGGTGACTGTTGGCTATGAAAGCTATACTCTATACACAAACAGCACAAAACATGATTTTCATTGCGTTTCCAACTTGGATTATAAAATTGACCGATCCCTACCTAGCGGACACTTAGACCCTTGGACTTAGACCTCTAGTCAGCCTCTAATTAGAGAAATACAACTTTTACCGGATTTGAATTAAAAAGTCGAGAGATCTTTTCTGTAGGTATATATCTATCTGTAAGTCAGAGATTTGTAATTAAAGAGGATTGCGACGTGGCGTGATCAGGAATGCCATACGCAGGTTAGAGATGCGGGACTTAGATAACGATCAGATTCCTAAATGATGACTCAAGCGCTTCGAGGTTAGAGCCAAGCAGGTGTGAGGAGAGCGTTGATTCTGAGGCTGATTCAAAGAATCGGTTCCCATTTGTGAAGAGAGAGGCAAGAAAATGATTGAATATTTTGAGAGGTGCAGGTTCGATACTCGGGTTTAAAACATCGGCGGCGAATCTCTGTTTCCACAGGGTAAGTAGTGGAAATTTACGAGATTCTACCTCTTCTCTTTGTCGGTGTACCGCAGTTTGCGTCATACCTTCAAGCTCTGTGCGTCCCTGCCTACGTGCAGAGACTTGGCAACCACGCGAGAAGCTAAACATATTAACTGTCGGCTCACGCCACAAAAACAACATACGCGCATATGCGAGAACCTCTCTTGGTACAGGCTTCAAAATCTCATTCAAAATTACTATCATCTCAGCATAGAAATATCAGATGCAAGAGTCTGAGTAAAAATATCAACCAAGCCTAACGGTAGGTTAGGGCCGGTAATTTTGATCTTGATTTATAGAAGAAATAGGACAAGTTATCCTCGAGCCCTTTAAAATCTCGAGAGATGAGGTACAAACTTACAAAGAATGGCATAGCCTAGGTTTTTGCTAATCTTAGCAAAAAAATATTTATTATTTGGGGCGTAAAGTTGAGGAAACTAAATTTGCTCTTCTGATAATTACCACATGAACTTAAGGTTTCGAATATTATTCTTAGAAATTCTTAGAATATTATTATTCTTATAATAATATTTCTTAATATAATAATAAATTATATTATAATATAATATTCTTCGAAATTCTTAGAATATTATTCTTAGAAAATGAGTCCAATCGCAAGATTTTTATAAGATTGTATAATAGATTGCAGTAAATTTCAAAGAATTTAATGGAACCCTTGTGGAAAAATATTATAGGAAAAACAGTATAGACCTATAATGACTTTGCTATATTTAATTTCCTGTATAATTTTTACGCAATTACACTGAGAAACTCTGTGTTAGAAAAATTACTAAAAGGGAAAAATACCAAAATTGAGACATTTTAATACAGAAAATAATAAATTTTACTATTTAAATAGGAAAAATTACTATTGAAATAGTAAAATTTATTATTTTCTGTATTTGCCCCTACTTGCTATCGATATTAGTAATTTTTCTAACATAGAGTTTCTCAGTGTATATGTATGTATAGAAAAATTCATTGTAGGAAAATCATCAGTATTTTAATTTAATTTATTTATTTAATCGAAAATAATTGTAGGAAACTAGTTATAGAAAAATCATCATATAAAAATAATTATAGGCAGAACATTAAAAGAAATCACTATAAAAACAAAATTATGAGAGAAATGAGTCTCTGAATAAAATCAATTTTTCACAGATAAAAAGTGAAATCTCAATTTCACTGATTAAAATTTAGAGAGAATGCTTTTCTCATATAATTGCCTTGGTATTTAAAAAAATCTCTGCAGGAAAATTAGTCACCATTACAAAATAAATTGTAGGCAAATCATTATCCATAAAGAAAATAATTATATAATAGCAGTAATTATTTTTCATATAATTTTCTTTTCTATAATTATTTTCCTATAATTGTGAAAAAAAATTGTATTATTTTGTGTTTTCTTTGAGCTGAAAGGAATTGGTTTTAATGAAATTGTTGACACTTTGCACTTTACAGTAATAATTAAATGGACTTCAACTTTCGAGAATTATTAATCAACAGAATTAAATTGACTTAATTTTCTACATTTTCAGAATTAAAATTTGCACAAGGTTCAATTAATTAAAATGTAAATTGGTGTAGAAAACATTTTGTTTTGGATTCAAAGAGTTGCCAATTTGACCAATTTTGAAATCAATTAAATTCATTTCAATGCACATCGTACAGCGTAGATTGGAGTAACTTTTGAAGAATTCCATGAGATATGCTGCACAGCATTCCAAAAAATTTCATGTGGAATTTAAAAAAATTTAAAGTTTTCCCTGGATCAAAATTGAATCTAAATCAGTCTTTCACTCATTCCAAGTTCCACCTCCCTATATGATTCAACAAATCACGACCACCCTTTAGCAATGCAGCATGTTAAGTATTCCGGAGCAATAAGGCTCATTGGAACTAAACTAAACTCATTGAATCAAACAAATTATTTTACACTCGATTCATATTATTGCACGTAATATTGCATAAATATCAAGGTTATTTGAGAGTGTACAAGAAACATAATGATTAATAATGTCCAGTTTGTGAACCTGTTCTCATAATGGGATTCGACCCCTTACGATTATCAGTGCTCGTTGGAGCATAGGCTATATGCAGACAGTCTGTCTATAAGGCAGACAGCCGAGCTGAAGCAGACAACATGGCGCCGGCGTGACGTTTTCCGCGCGCGTCATTAACGGAAGTGAGGCCACAAAATGGCGGAGTTTTATCGCGTTCAAGTGTGAAAGAGAGGGGAGGGCGCCTACGCCCGCGGTAGGCGAGCAGGGTGAGAGCACAAGAGAATGAAAGAGAGAGAGAGCAAGAGAGAAAAAAAGGGGATGAGCGAGAGACAAACTACAACAAGAGAGAAGTTGGCAGAGTTTAGGGGGGTGAGAGAGAGATGGAATGAGCTAGAGTCAGTGGAATGGTAGGAGACAGAGTTGTGGAGACTCGAGCCTACAATTCTACAAGCGAGAGGCGAATAGGGGGGGAAAGACCGTTTTAGTGGGAAGCAGCCACAGTCGACTTGGTAGAGGGGATGAAAATTAGTTACGGCATCTACCAAGACCTAAAAGGAACTCCGTGCGCCGTCCGGCCAGGCCAGTGGCCACTTCGTGCAATGTTACGCGTTAAGGTATCGACAGTGCCTCTTTTCCAAGTTTGTTCTCATTGTGACGAGTTTAGTGTTTCAAAATTGAGTGCGTGAAAACATTATGGCCCATGGAGTGAGCGAAATACTCAGTGATAAGAGTTCTGTGAAAATGGTAATGGTAAAGCAACAGCAGCAGCAGCAGCAGCAGCAGCAGCAAAGCCAACATCCTCGACAAAACGTTAGAAAAACAGTGGGTGTGATGGGTAGTCGTAGGATATTCCCGGCAGTCTTCAAGCT
This sequence comes from Synergus umbraculus, assembly GCA_900474325.1. Taxonomy (NCBI): domain Eukaryota; kingdom Metazoa; phylum Arthropoda; class Insecta; order Hymenoptera; family Cynipidae; genus Synergus; species Synergus umbraculus. Next base: position 411,790 of record UCOK01018302.1, on the reverse strand, counting down.
GAAAGTGCTTTATTCCTACAGGCATGATATAGACTGTCGAGGAAATCAGCGTGCGACTGCAAGAAAATATGGAATTCACAGAAGACAGATTCAAAAGTGGTTACAGTGTGAACAAACTCTGCGAATAAATTGTGCGGACTTGGATGGAAGTGTGGGTTCATCAGTGACGGGAAATTCAGGTGGAATTACAAAATCCGAGGGACCTGTCATGGAAAACACGGCGCCCTGCGTTTCTCCAGCATCGCCGGCCTTGAACCTCAGTCTCGCCAGACTGCATGGCGACGAGTTGGCTGTTCAACAGGGGCCCCCACCTCTACATCCACCCTCTCGTAATTCACCCTCTTCTTCGACAGAGTACGGATTTCACGCGGCCCTCCCTTTGCGTGTTACGCCGGTCGGGTACACGGATTATCCTAACCAGGATCAACATCACCCTCGTGAGCAGCTCGATGAGAAAATTCATCTCCAGAATGTGCATAAATATTCAGACGATCGTGTCGAACCAGAGAGAAAATACTACGCTTCAAACCCCGAGAGCTACGAGCTGGATGCTTCTGCTGGGTTTAGTAATCGAGGCGAGGTGAAGCTGTATCAACCGCTGCCGGCCTACAACAACTCGCCTCAGGATCATCGATATGACAGCAACGACGCGAACGCAACCAATGATCACCATTTACATAATTCGCAACATCGACATCCTCATCATCGGAATTACGGAGACATGGATTGGCCTGGGGATGGTAGACCTGCTGGTACGATGCTGTACGCACCGGCTGAGATAAAGGCAGAACGCCCAGACTCAACGGCGACGCCAGGGCTGTACGAGATACCGGGATCGCCCAGTGCTTCGAGGGTCTCCCTCTCGTCTTCACATCAGGCCACCGTCACTACCACCAACGAGCCGACCGCTCACTTTGAACCAACACGACAAACGAGTCCACTATTCCACTCGCATATTCGTGAGCACTCACACCCTTGCCTGCCGGATTCCGAGAAGCCACGCCACCAGGAGAGAGAGAAAAGGGAGGCAAAGATAGAAGGCGAGCTAGAACTCAAGGTGGAAGTGGTGGAGGATGAAGAGGAGGAGGGGGTGGTAGAAGAGAAACATGGGGAGGCGGAGATGCAAGAGTCGGTTGGTGAGGGAGAGGGTGTGCCGTGCGCAGACTATCAACGACCACCTGCTGCTTCATCCCTGACTAACTTGGAGTCGATCAGCCCTCTTCAGGAACGAGTGGAAGCCTATTCCGGACCTTCGAGTCCACAAGGTTCTGAAAGCTCCGACAGGTCCAGTAGTAGTTGTTCCGACAGTGAAATGGATCCTATGGATTACAGCTCACAACAGCAGAATGCACCTGGTGATCTCACTCGTCGAAGATCATTCTCTCTGCAATTTAAACTCAATGTTCTCGATGCGTTTCATCGTGACGTAGCTGTGGCTGGCAATCAAAGAGCCACTGCCAGAAAATTCGGCATAAATCGTCGCCAGGTACAGAAGTGGCTTCGCCAGAAGTCCGAAATTCGAAGAAGAATAGCACTTCTAGGTGGCAATTCTCGTCAACGATTAGGTCCTGTCCAAGATGCAGCTCTAGGGGAATCTCCAGTCGACCTCACGATGACCGGCGTGATCCCCAGTCATCCAGAGGCTGAATTTGATCAATCATCGTCAACTATTTATTGCTGTGACGCTGCCGGATCTCCACCCACGCAATCCTACTGCCAACCTGGATTGCTGGAATCTCCTGATGCGTCTCTTCGAAACTGCACCTTTTCCTGTTGCGTCGAAAGCACTTCTATGACGTCAGGCACATCCTGCTATCAAGATGTCAGCTTAAAAAGGCCTTGCCACGTGGAACCACAAGGAAGCTTTTACTGCTATTCCCCCAGAGAACCCGTAGAAGTGACCGCCTTACCGCTGAATCAGGAATTGATTTCCTCGCAGCTGAAAGTACCATCTTGCACTCTATCCTGCTGCTACCAAGCCCTGCCTTCAGCGAAGAGAGTCTGTCTGGACACGGAAGAAAACTGCATTTCCTTCTGCCAGGAACAACCTCCACAAGACACGCCTTTGTGTCTTGTAAAACCGAAGAAAATATGCGAGCCTCCAATCCAAATGGAGCCTGTCACGAGTACAGTTCCAACACCTCCTGCACCAGTTATACCTTCCACACCCTCTTCGAAGAAAGATGCTATCCTCTTCAAGCCTTATCTGGACAATCCATTCAGCAAACCTAGCGATGACTCAGGTTATCGTGGCCTTTCGCCAGTCAACAGCAATAACAATAACTGCCAGGGCATCTGCAATCTGAACGAGGACAGGGGACATGACTATGCCCTCGAACTCAGCCTGAGGGTACCAGTCTCTTGGAGGACGCAACACATCCCTTACTCAGACTTTCCTCAAGTCCGGAGTGCGTTCGTCAGGTATCCAGCAAATCCTCACTACACCTAGTCTAGCCTTTGATAATAAAAGATGCGATGTTCCAGTAGCTTCAATTTTTCAAGGAATAATCCTGAAGAGTAAAAATGCAATTGAAAATTCCAAGAATGAAATACACTTCTTTCAGACTTTAAATGATATTTTTAATTGGATTTTTACCATTCGAATGGAAATATTTAAGAAATATCAAGACAAATGACAAAAATTCAGCCTTTTTGAACAAGTTATTCAAAATTTTAATTTTACTGAAAAATTCAAGTAAATACAATAGAATTTCAGTACATTGAATTGAATTCAGTAAAAATTGAAATTTTTTAAGTAAGTTTTCTTTTTTTGACAAGATTGAAATGAAGGCTGAAGATCGCCTTTTCCGTATAATGGAATAATTACTAAATTATAACAGAAACTGTGTTCAGCTGTTTGAATTGTCATTTGCTACGTAACTCTACACGAACACGTGACTATTTATTGTCAACGTTCATGGTCAGATATGACAATTTTGCATCGGCTGAATTATTTATATGAACGAGTCTAGGGAAAATCACGAAATCATATTCAGAAGCATATAATTATTTTCAAAATTGCAAAAATTTGTGCACTTCTGGGTAAGATCACGTGAAATCATTGAATTGCTCAAAGAATTGCTTCCATATGAACGAGTATATATACGTCGCTAACAGAGTATTATAACAGACATTGTTTTTTGCATAACTTTCCTTTCTTTATCAGTAGATTTAGATGTAAATATGTAAATATACATATCGTTTTTAACGAATTATTTTAATTGTGTCGCTCGGATGGCGAAGCAATGATTGGGCTGAAGGTTCAGACGTCTAACTGAGACAAATTTTTCTTTTGTATCAAAGATTTCTCATCAAAAACTAAAAATATTGTTTGAAAAAACAAATTATTTTATATTATTTATAATAATATAATATTATTTTAATATAATATTATATTATTTATATTTGTATAATTTTTATAATTTACATATTATATTATTCGCAATAATAAACATATTATTGTAAATAAAACACTTTTTTTAGTGAGATTCTTTGGAAAAAAAATCGTCTGAGTAGACGTCTGAAACTTCAGCCCAATGAAGCAATGACAGAATTATAATTTAGAAAAAAAAGACTCGATACAATAAATATACATATATAAATACATATATATATATATGTACGTGGAATAATAAACTCGTGATAATGTTACCTTTTACCGAAAGTTCTTGGGTGGGCAATTTTAAAATACACCGGCAAAATATTTTTGTAATAATTAGAAAAAATTGGTACAAAAACTGCGAGTGTTGTCGGTAAAAATTGAGTATAATTATAAAATATTGTAAAAAATGTCCTGTGATTGAAAAGAGATCTAATTGAGATGCAACGTCGCTTGTCTGATCCTACTTCTCGTGCCTTTTTATAAACCACTCAGGATATATATTTATGTATTAAAAATTAAACGCGACCGAATTAAGGAAAACATATTTATGAGTATTTCACCATTCACAGTCTTAACAAAACGGTGCTTCTACATGCGAGCTCACAATGCCTTTTGGCAATAGAATCCGAAATAGAAATATTAAGAAACAGTCATCCATGTGCCTTGAAACATGTTCACGAAAATTCATAAAAATAATTGTAAAAACTGCCTAAAAAGTGGGTTAATTTTTATTATTTAAAGAAGAGTTTAAGGAATTTTCTTGTACTTTTTGGTCACCCTTTACATGAAAATAAGACCGATTTTTTGCAAAAGAGGAGAAGCATAATAATTTAATTAACTCTTGTAGAAAAGATTTTTAGTAAAAAACATTAAACTCTTCTCTTTCGCTGATAAGATTTAAAAAGTTGCAAAGGATCATCTTTTTGTAGAAGTATATAAAAGTAGAACATACTGAATATGTCAGACACTACAATAAACTGTAGCGTAATCTTAAGCCATAATAAATTACATAATGCCATAACATTTACATAATAATGTAGCGATGAATGACTGATGATGAAAGAGCGAACATTTTGAAAATGCGTTTACGCTGACGTTTTTATGCACTGCCCACCAGATTCTATATAAATATATTAACGAGACATGAAGGCACATACGAGCAATATTTTTTAAGTGCATACGACACATGTAGCGAGCTATTGGTCCTTATAAATATATAATGAAAACAAAAACAGTTTATAGTATCTACATCTACATGTACAGTAGTGTATAAGAAGAGTATGAATTTATCAAATTTATATAAAAATATATGTATTTTAATATTCTCGATTTATACAGACTCTATACTGTAAAAATTATAAGAAATGACTTCGGAGACTCCAAATATCGGACGTGCCTTAGAAGGATTTGAAGGAAGAATGTATTATAAATTATACCTTTCGTTTTGAATTTACGGTGATCAAACATATCGTGGCAAATTTTAACTTGTATTATCTTATTAAAGCATTTCCATTATATTTTAATAATGAAAGGATAAATAAAAAGACAGTACTTTAATATTTTTAGTGTTTTAAATAAAAAATTAGCTGAAGACTGATAATGGAGTCTTTTTTTTTTTAGTAATAGTTTATACTTTAGCTCTCTTATGTGATTTATGAAAAATATTTTTGTGACTTAAGAAACAAAAATGATCACCCTATTTTTCTCATCGAAATCATCTTGCCGACGGCAAGGCAACTTGTGTGATAGTAAAAAATACCTTTTATATGAGAAAAGGAGTCTCCGAAGGCGCGAAAAGAAATTTAACACGTGTCACGGAGAAGATAAGTGAATAATTGAAATGTCATGTACATCGTGGTGAAGGCGCGCAGACATTTCGGCGCGTCTTTATTACAGCCCATGGAGAGAGAAAGAGAGAGAAATTACACACGTGCGTACGAGACATTTTTTTCATCAATGCATATCCGACCATTGTAATTTATCGGTGAGCAAAGTCGAGAAAGAGAAAAAGAGTGAGTGAGTGAGAATAATAAAGAGACAAAGAGAATGATATCAAATGTTGCGAGTGAAAAAATTGAGAAATGCTTTCGCCGAGAGACACGCTCAGAAAAGAAAAATTGTTGTATTAAATATTGTATTATATAAAAATAGGTATATTGAGATTAGAATTTTACTGAACCTGAGAGAAAATATAAAAGATTATTTTAAAATAAACTTCGAGTATCGTTTATATTCCTATCCTTAGTTTTAAGTTTAACTTTAAAATTGCCTATTTTTATACTTTTCTTGTCAAGTAACTACTCATAATGTTAGAAAACAGGAAAATCTTACTTTTATTTTAACGAAGAAGCGAAATAATAATAATAATAATAATAAATTTTCAAAAGTCTAGGTATCGTGTTTTACGATCAGAGCAGAGAATGAAATTCTTGCTGCAAAAAGGCTACAATAAATAAGCGAGATTTACGAACTCGCATAAAACAGGACGTATATGCGCATTGCGTATATACGGTAACGCACAGTAGTTGGTATTGTTTTCGTTATCACAAGCGATTGGCGAGCATATGACCCAAACAAAGCTTTTAAACTTTCTAGCCATGCAACAACGTCAATGTGGGTATAATATTAACCAGTTACACACACCACACTTGCACGCAAGTGTATACAAGGTGCTTCCAAAATAAGAAATTAGAATTCTCATATCGTGAATGAAAACCCCTCCACTTTATCATTTTGTGGAAAAAAAAGCAATACAATTTCTCAAAAATAATTTAGGAATATATTGTAATTAAAATACTTTTTATATTGTTCTTTAATTATTTTTGAAAAATGTTCCAAATATATTTGAAATTGTTTTTTTTTTCATTAAATGGTAAAGTGGAGGGGGTAAATTTAATCCACTATCTGAGAGACAATTATGGGAATCAGTCGACAGCGGAATATTTATATTAAAAAACCTACAGAGAACGGAATGAATTATATTAAAATTCAACATCCGTTTATGAAGAAACGGCAAATTTTCGAAAATACTTGTTTTCGAAATAAAGGTAAGTATTGTAAAGATTGACTATTATTCTAATTTATTTAAGGGTCATTAAATAAATACGCGATAAGTTCTAAGGGGGGGAGGGGGACGTTCTCTCAAAGTATTATAGACTGTGGAATAATAGAAAAAGCATCAATGACTTCAGGGCTAAACCGAGTGAGGAAGCGTCAACAAAATAAACAACCCAAGTTCCAAGAACTATACGCATATGTGTTTCTAAGTCTAAATTTAATTAAGAGGCACTGAATCTTCTATTCATCTAAATGGAATCTTCAATTTTTACGGAATATTCCGTAGGAATAGTCAATGCCTTATTAATATACACACTTTTAAGGCAATCAAGTGAAAGGGAATTTTTTTTAAAAACTCACCAACTTCCTCTCGTTCAGATTCTGCAATTAAAAAAAATTTAGATTAGTCAAAATTCAAATTCAAATGGAATTAAATATTTTTTTAAAATAAAAACTTAAAAAGAATACTTACTTGCTTTTTGTATGCAAATTGCACGATGTTCCCTGAACCTCGATCTCTGGATTATCCTTTTAATTGGCACTTGCACTTGCACTAACACTAACACTAACACTTGCACTATCACATCCACTTGCACTTTCACTAACACTTGTACTGACAATAAGAATTGCACTAATAGTAACACTTGCATTTCGTCAATTTAATATTAAGAAATAACTTTCGCGCAAGCTCTCCGATCGAGAGTCAAAACTATACTGAAAGACAAAGGACCGTAGGTTCAAAACTTTAGACAAACCACACCACTCGTCCACATCAAGGACAATTTCGCATTGTGAGATTAATAGTAAACATCGGAATGAAAATTCAAGGCCCCTTAAATTTTGATACGTGATAAATATAGTAAACAAAGAAAGTAGACAGGATAAATTGTAATCTCCATCCAATTAAGCATTTGTAAACATTTCTCAGAAAAATAAAATGTCACTTTTCTAGAAATTTTGACCTACCATTGAATAAAATACGACTTTTAAATATTTTTTTCCCTGATTTGAACTTGTACTAAAAAAAAAAAAAAGAAAAGAAAGATTTTATAGAGACAACTTGCATTATTTTAAGAAAAACTAAGATTATATTCTACGGGTGAAAATTTTAGTTACAGACACCCAGTGTACAAGAAACTCATTTTGGAATTCTGAACACCAACTGGATTGAACTTTTATCTAATCCGACGGCTCTTGAAACGATAAAACTACATAAATGCAACTTCATTTTGCACGCCAATCGCTCGTCGATCACCTGCAGGTAAAATGACTGCGATAAAATAAGTGCAAAAAGATCGCATTCTTTTGAAGGTAAGCTTATACCATAAATCAGTCTTGATAATACTGACCAATTCTTCTGATTTAACCACGCCTTCGTAATGAAAACTTGAATTGATTTTCAAATATTTTTTACACTAAGAGTATATAAAGCATTTTCTTCTATATTATTCTTACAGTCAGAAAATGTGATTTTTGTTGATTTCAGTAAAAAACAAAAAAGAAGAACACAGCTTTGTTCAATGCTTCAAATTTCCTAAACTAAACCAGACCTTATTTATCAAAATTCAAAATATTTCAAATAAGACTTATGTCGAAATTAAATTATTTCAAAAATCCACAAGTTTTCATCGATAAACAAAGAAACTTAAAGTTTGACAATACAGGCCAACTTCGCTAAGAGTAGCCTCGTTAAGAGTTCGTTTCCCCTTCATTTCTCTTTGAGAATTGTATCGTCGTTGGACAGAATAAAACGTATTTGAACACATTTTCTAAACTTTACTCGCAATAAATTCACTTAAATGCCTTGAGATATTGCGTAACGCAGATAAAGCAGTATTGACTGTAACATCTGGAAAGCAATCGCGCAGCTTTTTATTGCTTATGTGCAAAAACCTAAGAAAGAAGATTATTCGTCCCAATAAAATATTTTTTAATCTCAAAGAAGTATTACCAGTCAATAATTCCCTGCAGATTAGAAGCCGGAAATTAGGGATATTGACGACAATTTAAGTGTGATGACTAAAGGCTAAAAAGCCCTCGGTAGAATTGGTCATTAATAATATGACGCTCCATTTTTATTGAGGCCAGCGCGTACACGCTGAACGAACCTTGAATCGAAGCTTGACTGATGCAACACGTCAATCAGAGCCAATGAATGTTGTCGCCTGGTGCAATGCGATTAGGAAGGATGCAACGACTTCAAGCAAACAAATCCCACCTAAATGGCACGATCACTTGCAACTTCCCTTCACATAAATATGAATTCATTTCAATTGGATTATATAACTGAGCCATAACAGTTTTTCCTAGTTCCTTCAAAGCTACTATTAAAGAAATTAAATATAAGGAATATTTTACAAAATTGTACCAGAACTGTTACAGATTTGTTACAAAAAGTGTCTATTTTCAAAGCTGTAAGAATGTCCCCTCTCTTTCAGTGCCATAAGAATAATTCTACTGAAAGAAAAAAACATACTAATTGACAAGATGGATGACTAACGACTTCAGTTGCTGATCTTCTCCCGGAAATTTAAAAGGAATACCAAAAAGTTCGTGGCCCAATGCCAAAGTAGCTTGACTTCTGGTTTTCAACCTAGTGCTAAGAGTAGCGAAGAGACAAAGGCTGCCTATCGTTAGTTATTCCCGTATTGCTTATCTGCTCTTCTGAATTCATGGATTCTGCGACCTTGCACCTGTAACCAATTACTCGAAATCTGGTAAGAAATCTAAATCCTCAGTTTAAAATGAATTTGTAACATTCAATTGGCCAAATTTAACAACTGCTTCTTTACTAATGATATATTTATCATATTCTATAAACTGATATTTTTATCATGTTATATGATGATAATATTTCACACAAAAAGAAATAATTTGCTTCACTAATTACTAAATTCTTGACTTTCTATCTCTCTACCTTGACTTTCAAATTAAAATCGAGAAGATAGGACGTTAATCTTGAATCCTTTAGACTAGAGCTTTCTGAAAACGGAATGTAAAAAATGTTGATGGTAAGAAGTAAGTCTGGAGGAAACGTAAACTCCAAGTGACCGTGAAACCTGTCTCGATCCCGTTTGATTTCTCGCAATGATCGCTGATTATAAGGACCATAGTCGTCTCATAGAAAGGACGAGCTATAATGATGAGAGACAGCGAGGAGGGAATCTTTAAAAAGAAAAGAATCGTAATTCTTGCCTTGAGGGTAAATCACGTTTGTGTGTTGCGAAAGGCCACACGATGTATTTTTATCGAGCGTCTCGCATTCTCTCCCTTTCCCTCTTCCGTTTTGACGAGTCGCTCTCCGCGAAGGAGATTCGGAACGTTAATCCTCCTCGCCTGATAATTTTGCCAGTTCGTTGAGCAAAGGAATTTTTTTCAGTCACGAAGGTCGAGGTGGTCCGGCTGCGGGCTGATGACAATTTACAGGAGGTGTTCACTATATTATATAAGCCACTGAAAAACCTCTCTCAAATCTATACGCTCAACGCCATCCGACCGTGTACTAATTTTATGCTTTCAGGTCTCTCCTCCCCTGTCATTAAAAACTGCATCTCCCTTTGACTACTTTTTACACTTAAATGTCAGCACGTTATGAACCACCTCAGGAAAAGATTGTGCTGACACAGGAGGAAATTCACGACAGGTACCAGGACGCTGCTTTCATCATTTTCAGAGTAATTCCCTTTTTCAATTAGTACACCTTAAAATAAGAAAAATAAGTTACACATGGATACATTATTTAAGAAGGAAACTGATATAAACGCTCACTTGTCTCGTTACAGGAATACCAGAAGAAGCGGAAAGTGGTTAATTACTTAAGTTTCGGGAGTAGATGTAAAGTCATGGACATCAGTAGTTATGATAATCCTGTGTCTAACAGTCGACATGCCGGAACCATAGAACGAAACAGCCGAACGTTGACGTCACATATTTCAAGGATATATCACAAACCACGTGAAAACTGTACAATAAGTTGATGGAAGAAACTAGATAGCGAAAACGTATTAGTAGTTAGACTTCTAATATATAATAGGTTAATAATGAATTCACATTTAAATTCTGATTCGCAAAAATTTATTACAACAGAAGATCTGTGAAGTAAAAAAATGAGTACCGTCTTTCTAAGGTCTCATTTTTCAGGTCAATAAAAAAAGCAAACAGCTGAATATCAAATATAGCTTTTTTTAAGCTACGAGATTAAATTCAATACAAGTTAGTGTATATTTTAGTCGAAACAAGTTTATGCTTCGTTAACGTAAATCAGTTTGTACACTGAGACTTGAAATACATCTATATACAAATTTTGGCGGAATAAGCGTAAATAATGTTTTTTACTATGTACACTTGACCCGCGTAAAACTTAGCGATTTAATAATTTAATACGCACACATAGCTAATAATAATCTAAGTGGATAATCTGTCTTATTATTATATAATAAAAAGTATTTCTTATATTCACATACCCGCATTCATACCAACGAAATTTCACAAGCGGGAAATATTCTAAATGACTCAGTGCAGTGTTCTATGATTGTGTTTGATCTTTCTCCATTTTATCTCGCATGTAAGCGTTGGAGAGGCTGAAATTTGCTTGTTAACGCAAATAAATATTAGAAATAATATGAAAATGTAATAGGAGAATCGTAAAAAAATAAAATGATTTAACTTTTCCTTACTGCCAAATTGCACCTTATCCTTTGTAAGAACGATCGGTCGACTATTGACACGTAAAATCGCTTTAAGTCCATTAGAATTAAATCACAGTTATGGCTGTGTTACGAAGACATTAAACACAAATGCAAAAAGTTATCTGGATAACTGAAGTGTTCCGAAAGCCAATGCAAGGGCGTTTCTAAAGGAGGCACAATTCCTTGTGTTCGAACACGAACTGAAAAAGATAAAAAGGGAATAAATTCTTTTGAATAAAATGAATAGGAGAATGTTAAACATGAAAAAATTGATTTGTTACAAATTACAAACACTTAAATGATCACAAACCTTCTTCTTTGTCCGGAAAAACTTCATTCAGCAACTCCTTCAATGTCTTCCGTTGACCCTCCTCATTTAGAGGTTTCACCAATTTCTGAACATAATTTTCATCATTTAAATAGCAACGGAACGGTATATATTTGAAACCTTCATCATTAGTAGATTCCATCAGTCGATGATTAACCGCCCAGAATTGATCGAACTTATCGTTAAGCAGTCCAAGCCAGAGTTGGTTGTGATCTTTCTTCTGCATATTGGACACCACTTGACCTCGATGCTTCAGGACGTCGGCTTCTTTTATACAAGAAAGAAAATACGCCTCCACAATTTCTCTAAAATATAAGATTTAATCATGAGTTCAGAATTCTTAGAGCTACTTTTAAACATTTAGAAATGTCTTCTATGTCTTCTAATGCATCTTCTACTACATCTTTTAACCTTCTGTAATTATTTTTCAATTTTAGCTAACATATTGATAATATTATGCAATCACATTATTCAACACTGTGAAATTGTAATGTTTTGAAAAATCGTTTGCTTAGAATCTTTCTAGTTTTAATTCTTGAATAATTTAATTTTTGTCTCAATAATTTAATTATATATTATTCAAAGACACAATATCTCATAAATGCATTTTTAACAAAACATAAATTATTAGTAAATACGCTACATAAAAGCAGACATCAAACAAGCTCAAAAATTCTAAATAAATAAGTTCATACTTATTCTGACAGTGCATTAGTACATTCTCTGGAAACTTATCAAAATGTACGATTATATTCCAGGGCAATTGAATATCGTTCCCATATAAGTCTAGAAGCACTCCTATGGGAAAATGCCACTTCAATGGAGTACCATTGAATTCCAGCCACATTTCATTTTCTTGTTGCTCCTGTTGGATGTGTCGCATAAAGTGTTTTCGTACCTACAGTTAAAAGAGATGGGATTTAGTGAAAGCACGTAATAAATTATTTATAGCCTGATATACGTACCTTATCGGTGCAAAGAGGAAAATAACTTAATCTAGGCACCATCAAGTAAAATGGATCTGGTGCCTGAAGTTCAGAAACTTCTTCAGAGTTTAGTTGGAAGCAAACAGGAATTTTTCCTTCCCAAATTTCTCGTAACACTTCTCGATCACTTGCCATTGCACTATCTTTGATATTCGAGCACGTATTTAAACTAACAGAACATTTAAAAAGGCTACAACAAGCCAAACTTGCATGTTTGATGACAATTCATCAAGTGTTTAAGTTAAAGGTTATGTTTTGATACTGATAAACGCGATTCCTCTTTTATCGATAATACTGAATCATTGGTTCGTTACCTAATGCTGGTAACATTATACCAACAGTCGATAATCGAGAATTAAACTTTTATTTGATAGTAAAGTAGGAATAATATGTTATCATTATTTTCAAAATAATTCTTTTCATTTACTAAGTTTTATTATTTATGCATTAATAATACATAAATTATAGAAAAATATGCTTGCAGGGCGAAATTTAAATTTTTATATTTCACATTCTTTTTAAGGGCATGTGGTAATTACTCTAAGAGGAAATTTAGTTTCCTCAACTTTAACGATCACAATAATAAATATTTTTTCTAAAAATAGACAATTTTAATGTTAAATGTTGGAACCTTAAAATTTAGGGGCAACTTTGGGTGACGAAAACTATGATGAGATTCGACTTTTTTCTAACTAAACTCATCAAGAGCAGTTGAGAGTATTCAATTGGGGAACTTTTCTCTTATTGGTGGGGATTTATAACTTGGAATACATGCGTAACTCGTACGTCATATCATCATATCTTATAATCTATTTTTAATTTTTTATCACTCTACTATAAAATTAAAATTGCGATAACGAAGAAAAAATGTCAAATCTTTAAAGATTGATGATTATTTTATCAAATAATACTGGCATTGCAGTACAAGTTTTCAAAATAGCAAAGTTAATTTTAAAATCTTTTTTTATAAAAATGTAAGAATGAATTATTCCTCCTTTCTAGTAAATGTAGAGTCAATGCTTTGCTATCTGCAACAATAACATATCCGATAAATACAAATTTAAAAAAGGAAATCATTCCTGTATAGTGAATTCGATGCAACAGCCATCAGTCCTTATCAGAGAAGTAATGTATGGCCGTAATGCGAAAGAGCTCATTATCAAAATGCTCTTTGATCTTTGAGAGTCCTCGACAAAAATTCTGCCTCTTCGACTCATAGATATAATCCACCCACCATTCAATCTAATATACCTATATACCTATGTTGCATTTGTAGGACACATCGTTTATCAGCATCATCATTTTCATGGAACTCATATATCATTGTTAGAAACTTCTTGAAAATAACATTAATTTTCAACATTTTAAATTCTATTGAGTACGTTTAATATTCTTAATTTAACGTTTGATTAAACAAACAAGTACACTGAGTAAAATGTTTGGTGCTGACAACAAAACTTTTTATTGCTATAGAAGCAACAAAAATTGTTTGTTTGTGCCAACCAAATCTTTGTTCTTTCAACAAACCTTTTGTTGAATCAAGAAAATTCATTTAAACCAACAAAATCTCAGTCAGTCACAGTTTTGGTTGAATTAACAAAACTTTGGTTGGTTCAACAAAAATGTGGTTGGCACAACCAAATATTTTTGTTGCTTCTTTAGCAATAAAAAGTTTTGTTGTCCGCACCAAACATTTTTCTAAGTGTAGGAAAATTATAGCATTAATCAAATTCTTTAATTTTGAATCAGGTGGAGATTTCAAGAAATTTTAAAGATTTCTCAAAATATTTCAAGAAAGTTGAAGGCGAGGTTCGAGGGATTTCAACTGATAACATATAGGATAGAATTTATAAGACTTCAAAGATTTTGAAAAAAAAATCCAAAGATTTCTAATGATTTTGATGGTTTTAACCGGACCTTCTGGAAAGTGTAGATGAGGGTTTCAAGAGTAGTGGTTAACCCTTCCGCAATTTATTGTGGCTTCCAGTGTAATCTCAGTGTTACAAAGTCTCACACAAATCAACTCAGCTATCACTTTCTTTTCTGGTCTGTACGCAAATAATTGACACAAAGACGTCGAGACGTAATTTTCGAAAAATAAAGGTTTAATTTCTCATCTCTATTATAAATAAGCGGTGTATCTTCAAATACGGGACAAGCTGATTCGATTTCTTTTGGAAAACCTAATCTCACGAGTTTAATTAATTAGCAAAAATGTCCTCCGAGCAGATAATCGAGAAAAGTCGACGACTCATTTATCTATTCTTGTAAAAACGAGATTAATCAAGAGGTGAGAGGGAAAGAGAAGGAAAGAGGAAGAGCAAAGAGAAGATAAACACGTATTGGAAATGCACTCCGTCTAGCAACAGCGAAGTTGGTGAAGAAAAAGTCTAAATTTATATCGTGACTTTAGACCTCGTAAAATGGTTCACTAGACATCTTTACATAAACGAGATAAATAGATGTATGAAGTGGATTGAAACTTTTTCAGAGGTGCAAAATTCTAAACACAAATCTGTCGATTCTCTGCTATCTGAATCTGTCGATTATCAAAACAATTACTAGTATTTCAAATGATAATGATTTTAAAGAATTTTTAAGGAATTTTAAAAAATTCAAAAAAGTGTCGCGATTTTGAATTTGCAAAAAAATGTTTTTGGAGGTACTAAAAAAGTACCTGTAAAGAAAGTTGTGTTTAATTTTAAAAATACAATATCATAAATTAAAAACACCTCATAATTAAAATTGCAATGTGTCGGAAATTCACTATCGCTCTTAATAAAAGAAAATATTTACTTTAGCTAAAAAATGACAATAAATCACAACACGTTTATCTTCCCCTATTGCATATATACGCCCAGCAAACACTTCATTACCCTAAAACTCTAAAAGCGTGAAACTACACATTAAATAGTCGTCACTTGCAGGTCGGAAACTTTTAATTTTTAAAGGCCAGTTAAACTGTCCAGTCTATAGAGTATAGAGTTATGTTATGAATATCGCCTAATATGAGCAAGGTGCTCATTTCCTGTCTGATGAGTGACCGGAACTTGATATCGCCCGGATTCTTCGGTGCATGATATACACTTGCTACACTGCGCTGCTCAACCAAATGTCATTTCATGCCTGGCAGAGCACGGAAACGGGCATTTACTCCAGATTTCGTTCATAAATTAGTAGACTCCCTCCTTCTCCCTTTAATACTCTTTGTCCAACCCTCTGCGCTACATTCAGTAGGGTTAAAGCGACACAAATATATATATATATATATATATATATATATCTGCTGGCCATTCAGGAAGGTGATTTAAACTCTTTTGGAAAAATCCGGACCCATAACAATGTAGCGGAAGAGTTAATTTAGAGTTATGATATGTTTTATTCAAAAAAGGGATATCTATTTTTTTATTCGACACGTACTACACATCACTGTAAAAAAATTCTTCGAGACGTCAATTTCCCCAAACTTTCCGGAATTTTCCCAAATATTTGGTAGGGAAAATTCTAGAAATGCTTTTGCGAAATATTATTTCCCACATAAAATTATCAAATAAAATCCCTAAGAAGAATTTATAGAGAAATTCCCCGAAATTCAGTGTTGAAAAATTATCTATTCTCCTTATTCAAAGTTCACCTTATCTTAAAATAAATGGTCTAGACTTGCGACCTACATATTTTATCAGTACAGTTAAGATTAACGATCTAATTTTGGTACCATGACAATGTAATTATAAGTATTAGATAATAATTGATTAGAACAACAACAACACCTTTCGAAATGCAGAGATCAGACAACAGGAAAAACTCAATGGTTGTCAACCAAAAAAATAGTAAAATATGGTAAACTACTAATTTTTAGTTGCCACACTGAGAAAAAGGTTTGGTTCGGACAACAAAATAATTTTGTTGGTATTTATGCAACAAAATTTTTTTGTTGGCTCAACCAAATTATTGTTGGGTCAAGAAAACGTTTTGTTAAACCAACAAATCGTTTGATGTGAATAAAGTTTTGAACGTTTTCAAATAAATAACAATCAGAATTACAAGTTTATTTAATTCTTTATTACTTTCAATGTAAATTAATCAATATTTAAAAACTTTTTGTAGTTACAAATACAATCAATACAAAAATTTGTTCATTTGAACGTTCAGAACTTTTCAATCATATCGTTTGGCTGAACTAACAAAAATTTATTTCAGCCAACAAAACATATTTTGTTGCATAAAATATTTTTCTGAGTGCACAGCCACAAATTGTAGTCGTATTAGTTTTATCCGTAGAGCTAAAGGGAAATTGAGAAGGGGACAAAAGTATATCTAGAAAAGCGCCTCTAAACCACTTAAACTTAAAGAAATATGCCTATCCTGTTATTTGAATATATATTCGAACAGTTGCGCAATGAAGAAACGGACCCAAGACCCTAATGTTTTAAAATTCACCCTACTCCTCTTCGAGTAGGCGACTCTCGATTATCTTTTACGATCTACAATGCATTATCTTCGAGCTTTCATCGAGAGCCATCAAAAACTGGTAATGGTATTCCGACAAAAGGAGAGAAAATATGGCGACCGTGATATTATTTTGATTTGACCGGAATCGTCAGCAGATGACTGCCTATAACAGACGGAGAGCGAGGAACGAGTAAGAGCCGCGAGTCAAGTCCTGCCTCGAGTCCTGCTTTGGTCTCTTAGCTAAGTTTATAGTATACCTGTTTTGATCATTCTTGATGCTATCCTGTAGCTGATGGCATATGCCGAACATGAGGGACAGATGGCAAAAAGTGCTAGGTTAGACTTATGTCATGGGGCCGCAATGTTTTTAAAAACCTGTCATAGTACTCGGTACCAATCATACCCCACCTCGATCATTAACACCATCATTAGGGCGTTCCGTTGATCTTGTCCCTGAAATGATTTTAGGCCTCTTGTGTGTTCCCGCAAATGGCGCCACAAGGAAATGAATTTCCGGTTACGAGTTGAAAGGATTCATCATCTAAAGGATTGCCTCATATCCTTATTTTGGTATTTTGGTATCATATTTTACGATCAATCATTTATTATACTTTCTCTGCACCACCTATATGTATAACGAATGAGTCTGAAGTTCCTAACGTTAATGAATAACGAAAAATAATTTTTTTCAAATCCAATCAAATCACCCTAATTCGAAAACTTTAATTTTCATTAAAAAAAAAAATGGGAAGAACAGAGAAATAGGAAAAAGGTGAAGTCTGCCATTGGATCTATTTTTGACATTTAGACTTTCTCTCGATATTGACCACTTATGACACCTTCAAAACCTGCCACCAGATGAGAGTTCATTAAAAAGTTAAAAAAGTCAAGTAACACCCATAAACGCAACATTTCGCTCCCCGCATTGGGATTCAAACCCGCATCAGCTTGTTGGCAATATAGTCAGCTGTCGCTGTGAAAGCTATTGTATTAAATACTAACCACAGTACCAAGCTGACCTTCAACATTTATTACTTCAAACTTTTCCAGTTGGTTATTCGAATAGTAAAAGTGAATAAACTATGTACTGTAATTATCAATGTATAATTTATCAGTGAACAAGGGACATTAATAAAACTTTCATTCACAAAACTCCACAGCTATATTCAATACAACATCGAAAAAAAGCCCGCCTAAATTCATCAGAAATGCCAACCATGGCCCTTTTTCGGAAATCGATCTTATCGTGTTCGGGACCTGGTACAAGCCCTGATCGATTATGGCACGTCCTCCAGTCCAGAAGAGGCGCGTGTCATGAGCAACTTTTACAACGAGAAACAAAGACGAGGGAAGAGGAAGGAGTAGAGAGAAAAATGAAGGAAGATGATGATACCTTCCACCTGTAGGTACGTACATGCGCATTGCCAGTGTATACGAGTAGGTCGTATTGCTCCCTGCATGCTACAGCTGCCTGAATGGCGACCAAATGGCGGCAGAGAACAACTTCCCAATAGCAACCAGCAGCAACTGGTGGGATGAGCAAGGTGTTGCCCGGTGCGATGGTACGCTTCTGAAAAATTAGTGGTGGATACAAGCTGCCTGATTCCCGATACATGTATGTATGAGGGCATTCATCAACGAAAAGTCTGACCAATGAGTTCTTTCTTTGAAGACATACGTCCTGACTGTATATTCAGTCGCAAGACGCAATACATATGTGACCTTAATATTCTCAAGAGGAAGAACAACAAGTATGTGGAATAACGTCTGTACATGAGGCGGAATTATAATTTTTTAACGGTCGATCAGACGTATGGTTGAAACAGATAAGAATCTTATTTAAAGAATTTATTTGTATAGTGAACGATTATGACGCACATTTTTATGCAAAAAGACCATCTATTATGTAAGATATCACTTTATAATGAAGATTATTTTCTACTCCTATGTATGACCGAACTTTCCCGAGAAACCATAGACCAATCATATAATATAAAATATATTTAACAATCAATACAGCAACTGTTCTGATTCCAAAGGCCATAAAACAAGTTCCACAGCAATGATGAAATTTTCCTTCTGCTGTATGACTGAGTGAGATGATCTAACAAGAAAATTACAATAATTACATCCATGATTATGAGAAGCGAGGTACAGTATTATTTTTTTTTTTCAATTAATCCGCGGATGTAAGTTGCCACCCAAGAGCAATCTTTGTTTATCGAAGATACCCAGTAATTTCGTTATTTCTATAGGGATCGACTTTTTAATCGTCATCGATCTTCCAGCACGACACGTGCGCATATGCGCAAGAGAAATGAAACAAGTGTGCGTGAGCATCGGCATTCTGTGTGGGTAACATGTCATTAAATCGAAAGCACTTGTGCCGCCTGCACTTGCCGTCCAGGAAGAAGCACCTGACGGCAACCGTTCCCTGTCAGGGTGAGTTTCCAACGGTCGAAACTCCTCCACGCACAAGTCTCTGATGGTCTCTACGTGATTCCAGGGTGCCTGAAAAGAGGGTCGAATTGATCGTCCATCCGTAATGAACTGCAGGTGCTTTGTGCTTTCTAACGTCTTAGATGACTTCCGTCTTCCTCTTCTTCCTCTCCTTCAAGTTTTTCTTCCTACTTTTATAGTAGGAAGCAGGACAATAAGAATAATTAGAGACCGACATGGAAGAAGTCGGTCTCTAATTAAGGAAAGTGAGGTTCGAGATTTTCCAAGTCTCATCCTATGAGTCTGTGACACCTTGATCTCGTGAGACAAAATCTGAGATCTGTAAACCTGTAATTACCAGGCCGGCCGTACGCCACCTTGTGGATTTAAGGATTAACGTTGAAAATTTTGAGTTCAGGCGTAAAGGAAAAGCTCCACTTAGGGTAAAGTTTAAATGGATTCTGTATGGCTTAAATCTAAGAGTATGAAAACTGGAAGAATTTTTGAAAATGGTTCAAAACACATTTTGAGAGGGTTTTCCTATTTTTGCGAAATACTGATGTGATTAACATTTTTTTGAGATCGGATTCCTCTTCAGTGTCAGGGATTCAAAATTATTCAGAGGTTTAAAAATAATTCAGAAGAATTTAAAGATTTAGGGCCGATTCCACCAATTGTGATTAAATTTTAATTCTTGATAAACTTAAGTTAATCAATACTTTTTGCGTATGCACTCTCTAAAACTGAATCAGTCAAATTCCACTGAAATTTTCAGTCATCTTCACTAAACTACTAAGGGCCGATTCCACCAACTGTGATTAAATTTTAATCCTTGATTAACTTAAGTTAATCAATACTTTTGTACGCAAGTCAAGGATTTAATCAAGGATTAAAATTTAATCACAGTTGGTGAAATCGGCCCTAAAAATTTCAGTGACTTTTCACTGATTTCCATAGTAGATTTTTCACTGATTAAAATCGCGAGAAAAGAGTCACTGAATATCAATGAAATTTGACTGGTAATCAGGTAAATTTCACTGTTTCAAGTTTAGAGAGCAAATCAAGGATTTAATTAAGGATTAAAATTTAATCACAGTTGGTGGAATCGGCCCTTACTACTCTCTAAATCTGAATCAGCGAAAACCATACCAAATCAGCTGATGAATCAGCGGAATATCACGCCCTCTATGAGAGCAATTCCGCTGATTCATCAGCGAATTTCACTGATTTGGTATGGTTTTCGCTGGTTCAAATTTAGAGAGTATTAGAGATATGACTTGACTTTAATTATTTTTTTAAAGATTCGAAAATGAATTCAAACCGGAAATTATAAAATAACCTGGAATTATTCTATAATCCCAATATCAATAATTTTTAATGAATCAACCTTATCAATTTAAAAAAAGGTGAAAATATGTTAAATTGCCTGAGTAGGTGAAGTAGGTGATCAAAATTCAAAATAGATGGAAAAACCGGGAAAAACGTGAATAGATGAACATATGTGGATGACTGTTTAAAGGACCATATATCCTCCAACTTAAAAATAATGGCGCGAAATACAAATTAACAATTTTTGACATTGAACGTCGCTATTCGAAAAAACAATATTATACTAATAAAAGAAGTCACTTCAGCCCTCTATAAAATCTCGACTGTCAGAAGAAACGATGTTTTATCCGATTATACGATGCACACTTTTTGTAGACTACATAAAAACTTCAATAACGACTTTATCAGACTATCGAAATCGATTAGCGACTAAAGATAAATGAAACTAGTCACACCCGATCATCCATACACTCGAAAAGAATAAAATTGAGCTCAAGTACTTAAAAGCTTGAAGCGTGTAATAACCGGAAAAGCATTTCTTGGGAAAGCGATGCTAATCGAATATGTGGCTCACGGTTTCTCGCGAACGCCCCTTCGTGGGGTGGGAGTCGAAGGGTGGCTCCTTAGAAGCGACGGTTGAAAGTCGTTCTCGGGCTCGCGTGGGACCTTCAGGTGGACGTGAAACTTTTTAGACTTAAGGCGCTGGGGAGCACCTGCTACACACCTGTTAGCCGTTGCTCCTTGAGACCGGTACGACTTGGAGAAACGACTTCTAGTCTCTTTATTTTCAAGGTTTTTAGGTATCTCGTGAAATTTCGTCAGGACGACGCGTCGCGTCGCAAGCGGCTGCTGATGAAAGCGTTTTTAACGGTGCTGAACTGCTAGAGACCTCAGGAAAGAATTATGATGGTCAGATTTTGGAAGCAGCTTGTGGCTGCAACTACTTCCAACCTGACCGAGTTTTATCTTTTATCCTCGATCTATGATTTGAGCGATATTCTTACAGCACACCTTGTACCATTTAGAAAAACACTCTAGAAGTGCTTCTTTAGATTTATGTAGTTCAAAAGCTTTATATGTGTTGAGGATTTGAGAAACCAAGGTGTGCCATAAAAAGTAATGCACTGACATAAATATTTTCACTTGTGTTAAACTTGACTTTAATGAACTATTAAGAAGAGCTATTTCCCGTTGTTTACAAATATCACAACAAGATATCGATCATTAGATTTAAAATTATATTATGTGATGACTTACATGCTATGAACTAGTAAGGAATTAGTTTTTATTTTACTGCTTTTTTTAATTATAATAATTTATTGCCTCAAAGAGAAAGAAATTTGATACTTTATGAAGTGTCAAACAACTGACAATATTCAGACGACTTTTAATATTTATGACATAAATAAAGATTAATTTAAATACGCCTACGAAATATTCGACTCGACTCGCGGAGTTGGCAAATTATTGCACACCTCTGTTATAATTTTTATAAAGTAAACTTGAAATTTGTTAATTGGGCAATTCAGGGTGTCATTTCCCGGGTTTTCTAGCTTTTTTCAGGTAAATTAAAAAAATTTACTTTTTATTATCCACTTTTTTAGCTTATAAAATAATTTCAAGACCCAATATAGAAATACATGAAAGGTTTTCAACGCACTTTTCCAATCAGAATTTATGTAATAAAAATAAATCACTCTAAAGAAAGTCAGTAATGCATTTATGAAATTTCTAAAATTAGCCAGTTTTCAAATAAATTTTCCGGTGATTTCCCGGTTTCAAGTGCTACTGAATGAACCTTACGAAAAGAAAAAAAGAAATTTAAAACCGTAAAAAACTGTAAAATTAATAGTGTACCTAAGTGTTCGATTAAGCTGAATAAATGAATTCAATAAGCTTATTATTATAGAAATAAAGATCAAAGATCGAAGGAAGAAAGAGTAAGTTGTTCTTTGAAAATAGAGGGTGGAGAGATGGATGATAAAAATGAGATCTCTTTCTCTTCTCCCCCACTTCAAGCCTTCAGTAGTCGTTATAGATGATTTTCGATTATATCAATAGATCATTTATATCTTTCAGTGGTGACGGATGCAATGGTCACAGAGAGGGGTGGACTGGGATGAAGGAGGTCTGGAATACTTTTAATACGAGATCACAGGAGCCCCCTGCACAGCAGGTGCGCTGCAGGTGATTCTTCTCGTCCCCTTTCTTACTCTCACGAATTCCCTCTCGTGCACCTCATGGCTACACCCTCCGATCTCTTGACGGTCGATTCCATTTTTTTTCTCTTTTTGCGGAGGTTCGTTTTCGACTTGGTTCGCATTCGATATAATTTCACCAAAGAAACGAGAAAAAGAGGGAGGTTTGAGGAAAGGTGAAGAAGCGAAAGAAAAATGAAGGTACCAACGTCTATTTATGCGATTCTTCGAAGTACGATCTCAAAAGAAAAAGGATTAATTAAGTTTATTGCTGAGAAAGATTCGTTGAAAAAAGTTGAGTTGGTGGATGCTTTGTTCGTTAGAATTTCACGAAAATGTAATTTAAAAGCACCGATGTCGTTTAAGAAAGTTGCTGGAACTGATTACAGTAAATTGTATACAGTTTATATTATTATACATTGACGGACTGAATTTTGAGTTCACTTGTTTCTCGATAATCAGTTAAGATCTCTTGAATTTAATTACATCAAAGATTATAATTTTTAATTTTTCTTTGTCAATTTTTTAAGATTATATTCCAAAAAAGGGTAAATTTCAATCTTTTATAAAAATATCAACTAAAAAGCCACAATCAATAAAATTTAAATTAAGAATTTAAATTGAAGTTTAAAATTCTCCTTAGCATCCAAAATATAAACTTTAAAGTTTCTCAGAAAACCATAAAAAAAGTAAACGAATCCTTCTCAAAAAAGAAAAATTGATTTATCTTTATATTACAGTTTCTAATAAAAAATCATTTCGGAATTAGGTTTGCTCTTGCTCCACGAAAGAAGATGATACCAAATTCAGTAATATTTCGATCGCTTCTTTTTTGGGTATCTGCTTAGTGTCACATGACCCGGTGTAATTTGAAAGAAGACCTGGTGGAATGCGTAGGCGAGCACATGGATCAGCTCCCAGGGGATACTTGGCGTTTTGCTACAGGACTCATTTTGCCCCATAAATTTACGTAGTCGAGCGTAAACATTTCAGGGAAGACTATGAAGTTCAACAAGGTCTGTTGAGATTCCGAAGGGGTCGGTGAAAACGAGGTGTGGGAACCAGTCCCAACCCTTTTGAGAAGCCGACACCAAGACGCTAGGGGGTGCAAACCGTAATTGATATACACGCTTCGCCAAGTTTCGTTTATTATGTTTGAATTTGATTAAGACTAACTTCAATTCTATATGGTTCATTGATCTCGCTGTCCTATTACGGGCCATCCATGAATTACGTAACAATTTTTTTCGGAAAGGATGTTACGATTACACGGGGGAAGGGGTGGGAGGGGCTACAGGTTACGTAATTTTTTTTGCAAATCACGATACGGGATTATTAAAGATTTCAAAGTCTTCAAGGGATTTCCAGGATTTCAAAATATTTAAATACAGGAGTTTTAAGAGATTCAAAAGAATTTTGCAAACGATTGGAAAAGGCAGAGAGTTCCAGGGATTTCAACACTGAGAAAAAGGTTTTGTTCGGACAACAAAATAACTTTGTTGATATTTATGCAACAAAATTTTGTTGTTGGCTCAACCAAATTATTGTTGGGTCAAGAAAACGTTTTGTTAAACCAACAAATCGTTTTGTTGAACTAACAAATCGTTTGGTTGAACTAACAAAAATTTATTTCAGCCAACAAAACATATTTTGTTGCATAAAATATTTTTCTGAGTGAACAGGATTTTACGAAATTTCAATTATTTTTAAAAGATTTAAAAGATATCAAAGATTGTTAAAGAATTTGCATGGTATTTCAAACATTTTAAGGCTTTTTAGAAATTTTAGAGGGATTTCAATGGATTTCAAGAAATTTCTAGAGTTTTACGTCCATAATTATGTACAAGTGTACAAAGTGTCATTAAAGACATTCCTCATTGCCCTCATTAGAAAACATGCAACCCCATTTATATATATACAATAATGATCTTCGCGTATAGTATAATGTAGCAATTCGTGGCACGTGATGCCTCGATAGGGTATAGCAAAATGAAAAAACAAAAGAGGAAGAGCAGTCGGTGGCAGAAAATGTTAAGAAAGAGGAGGAGGACAGTGGTGAGCAAGGTGCTGCCAAGGTGGCGGTTGGGGCAGCTGATCTTCCAATAGCAGCAGGTGAATGTGAAGAAGGTACGTGGAGGAGAGGAGTCAACGCGTGCATAAAAGGTGTTTCGTTATTGTTACCAAGCGAGCCTCGAGCCTAAAGATTTATTAATCTTATTCTGTGCCAAAACGAAACCATAGGTGAGCATGTGCTGCTCATGGTCTTGACTCCATACCGAGTTCCTATCTCTTAACTTCTTCACATTTTCGATTAAGAAGTTTCTGCTCCCCTACCCATACTTTCAAAAATTAATTCAAAGCAAAGATGTTAAAGAAGTCAAAATCAAAATAAAGGAAATAAAAAGGATGGGGAAGGCAACCACCAAATCCTCTTCCTTCCTTCTCTCTTTCGTTTGGAAAGATCCAGAAATCATTTCACCTTCTAATTAACTTTCTCCAGGAAATTTTTAAAACACCTGATAGATGACAATGTACTCCACTTGAAAGAAAAAAATGAAACCTTAATATGCAAAATATTTCATGCTCTCGTGAGAATAAAACCTCGCCTCCCAGGACCTGATCCTACACGGCATTCCAGGGTCTTCGCTGGATCTTGCGGTCTGCGATATTGTAACTTATACCTGAACAAGATTCTGACGCTCACGTCTCACTATGTCACAAAAAAATGCCCTTGAAATATGCAGACTCTAAAAATGAAATTTGCAGAAATAGAGATTGCCAAGTGATTCCTAAACGATTGCCACCTGATCGAGAAAAGGTTTCAATCCCTAGTTTTGAAATCTACGAGAATAGCTCCACTTCTCAGGCTTGAAGGACCTCTTCAGTTACGGAATTGGAAAGAGCTGATCGTGCGGTTTCGTAACGATAGTATACCAGCACCTACGCGAAGGAATGTTTTCCTGGCAAAAAGGGCGTTGAAGAAGGCGGGGGTAAAAGGACCTGCTTATTTCTTACCAGCAAGTCGTTCCCATGTCTCTTCCTATGGGGCTTTCCGTTGTCGCCGTTTCCCATGGACTTCCTAAACATTGACTTCCTTAAGGAGACCAGATGGCCTATTAATTCGATGGCCTCGGAAGACACGATAGGCACTCCACCGACTTCCCCAGGGCTTTCGCTTATACAAGCACTTGTCGCCCTTCTTTTCCGTTACTGTGGTTCGAGGAACATTTGTTCTTGGGCCTTTCGCGCTCTAGTAACGAATCTTAAGGTTTGACCGTTGTTAAAACAACCCTACGACTTACGACTTACGACCCTCCTCTGAATCAACAGGTCCCATTGTTAAATTACTAATGACTCGATCTAGGGTTGCAAGGTGTAATGTAAACGAAAAAGAGAACATCATTAAATAATTCGAATCACCAAATCCGTTGAATGGTTCATATAAAGAAAATGTGGGGAACCTTTTAAATCAACTGAATGAAATTTAAAGGTTTGAAAATTAAAAGATTTATACGAAAATGTTCATCAAGTGATAAATTGATGCAGACAAAGGCTAAGTTAAAATTACTAGGAGCAAAAAAAACGAAAGGGGAAAAAATGTTTATCTCTGATGCATGTCCACATTGACAATCTTAATCACTTGATATTTATCACTTTCTACACCACACCCTAACTAAGCCCACATTGTCTTTAGCTTTATGGTCTTTACTGACTCCCACCAACTTCACGTGCATAGATTTCAAAGCTGAGAGAGCCTGTTGGTCTCATCCGTCATTCTGTCCTCCCCTACATGTAGCTGTCTCCTGTCATCCATCCTCCTTTATTTTCTTACACGCACTCCATGCC